>BJCM01206585.1:0-19223 GCA_018326385.1 Flaveria bidentis | reverse complement strand
GTTCAAAATTTAATGCGGGTAAGTGCATTGGTTAATGTGGGTGAAGGTAACCCATGCATATAACCAATGTGGGTAATTGTTTATGTTATTTATAACAAAGTGAAACTAATGCGGACAAGATAACTCTAGCTCATTTGTGTCAAACAAGTATATATAAAAAGTTTGAAGTGTTAAAAACATATGCGGACAAAAGTGTTCTACCGCATTTGTTAATGCGGAAGACATTTTCATTTTCACATTTATTTTTACTCGTCCGCATTTCATGAATGTGTGATGTCAACACTTTTTATGGGTATCAAAAATGAATAAACAAGTGCTTAATCTCTTTTGTCATGATGATGATAGTCAAGAAATGCGGACAACTTTATTGTTCAGCCGCATTTGTTGAAGTAAATGTGGATAAAAGAATTTTACTCTACCGCATTTGTTACAGTGAACAAATGTGAAACAACTTTGTTCAGCCGCATTTGTAACAGTAAACAAATGCTTAACAAACTTTGTTTAATCGCATTTGCTACAGTGATCAAATGCTTTCAAAATTTTCACTCCCACATTTGTAACAGTACACAAATGCTGATGAACAAAATTCTTCCGCATTTGCTACAGTGAATTTAAAAATTGATCGCATTTGTTCTGAAACTTGTAACAATTTGTAAAAGCCATTATTATTTAAAGCCATTTCAAAAGGTCACTTAATACTTTTTGAGAGACTTTAAAATGCGACGAGCGAAACTCACTGTTCTTCATCAATCATCATCACCATTAATAACCTGTGTTCTATGATTCATTTCCTCTGATTAGTCCTCAGTTTCAAATCACTACAACAGTAGTATCGAACAAAAGGTGAAAATCTTTGAATTTTATGACCTAAAATGTCGGACTTTTAAACCAATGATGAACATAGAACCCTAGGTCAAGAAAGGAAACTCAAAATCAGACTTGATTTAAGAAGTGATGATCATTTTCGACTACAATGAACATGTTAACTAAGAAGAATAACTACCAACAAGTGAATTTCAAAATCGTGTTCATCGTATGAACACAACATAACAAAAGATGAAAATAAATCAAATCTTGAATCTAAGAGTTGAAAAGAGGTTAAAAACAACAAATATGATCTCTCCAAACATAAAAAACAAAATAATAGTTATTATTCATGATAACATCAAGCTTAGGAATGATTCTTATAGAACGGTACCTTCAAATAGTTAATTTTGACCATCAAAAGTCAAACTGATAAAACTTGCTTGATGTATGCTTTACAATCTGACAAGTATTATCCAAAAATATAATTCATATGTCTTTAATGCAGGGTACATTGCAAATCTCTCCTGGAGCAAGCTCCATAATGTCAGCGGTTATCTTGACCCTAATTTACCCTAGGCTGAAGATCTTAGAGACATGATTAGATTCATTTCCACTACCAGAGTGGCTCATGAAATTACAGTCAGACCAATCATTTATGAGAGATTTATAAGGTCTTTTTGGAGCACAATTGTGGTGACAGAGATAGATGGTGAAAGAACTCCATCTGGAAGGATCACTAATAATCATACTCTGACTATCACTGAACAAACTGTGATACAATGTCTACAGTTTGGTGATGATGACAACACTCCCATAGAGCTTGAAGATGATGATATCACTTCTTTCTTTGCCAACATTGGATATGAGGGAGGATAGGAAGGCAAGCAGATTGTAAAAGGATTAGTTGACTTACAATGGAGGTTCCTGATTCATCTCTACCAACATTTTTTGTCAAAGACAAAGAAAGGATGGAATGACATTCCAGTAATCACATCATCTGCCATATGTGATTTATGCACTAGCAGGCCATTCAACATATCTGCCTATGTGTTTAATGATCTGGTTTCAAACATTCAGTAAGGGAGAAGACACATGTTCCTAATGTATCCAAGGTTCTTACAATGTCTCATCAATGAATCTTTCCCAGACATTGTACCTAAAGGTCCTGTGATGGATATTCCTTATTATAATGCTAAGTCTTACAAGTACATCAAAAAGAGAGATCCTAGGAGCTTTTATAGTGGAACCCACTCTCCTTTGTTGCACTAGATGCTTCAACAGATTAATCCAGAAAAACATGTTGAAAAACAAAAGGCTCCTGTTGATGAGCCAAATCAAGAAGAAGAACCTGCTGCTCATGATCAGCAAACTGCTAATGAGCAAGTTGTAGAAAGTGATGAAGGATAGAGGATAGTGTCACCTCAGGTTAATGTAGGGGTGATCTTCACATTAGGCCATCTGTTCATGAAACTGATATAGCTTCACCTTCCATACCCTCACCAATACCATCACCGCAAAGACTACCTATCCCATCACCACAATTGCAACCTATCATCTCTCCACATATATCGCCCATACACTCTCCTCATATTTCACTGATCCATCATTCACCTGAATCTCCTGTTCAGTCATCCCCTGCTACTACTAAGCCTGTTGAGTATGGTGACTCTGCCAGCTCTTCAGAGGAATCAAAATCATCAACTGATGATGAGGACCATCATAGACAAATGCCTGTTAGACAAGTTATTTATGAGGTTGTTCCTTCTGAAAGTGTTGCTAAATTAGAAGTGAATAGACCTGATGAGAAGGATGAAATAATTTCTGAGCTGATGAAGAAAGTAGAAAAGATGGAAAAGATATTGAATAGAAGATATTGTATTATTCAAGATAGACTATTGGAGTTGGATGTAAAGGATAAGGAGATAATAGATCTAACAAAAAAGTATGAGGTTGAAAAGAAAGAGAAAAAAAAGGAGATAGAAAGATTAAAGGCTGCTCTCCAACAATTAAGGGATGAAATAAGTGGTCATGTTGACACTTTAGCCATCTAGACCATTGCCATGGAAGAACAAAAAGGATTGATTGAAGAGCAATCTAATATCATCATAGACTTGTAGAACCAGATAGAAAGTCTAAACAAGAGAGTATCTGAGTTAGAACTGCTTGTTATGATCAAAAGAGAAGCTTAAGCTGAAATGGAGAAAGATGATATGGTTGAGAAAAGATAAGAGAAAAGAAAAAGAGAGAGTGATAAAGAAGGTAGTGCTAAAAGTTCATCAGGAGAGAGTACTAATGACTCTCCTCCTGCTAAAAAGATGAGATTCTCTGAGGCTGAAAAGGTGGAAGAAAGAAGTGAACCAAGACATGATGAATCAAGCATGGAAATGGTGATTTATGCAAAGAAAGCAGATGAAACTCACACTGAAGAGGCAGAATTCAGTGATATGATTAAAGCTCTTGATAGCTTCACTACAGAAGAGTTCATCATAGATGATGATTTTTGGGATTTTATAGTTGATCAAAGGCCAGTTGCTGAACCCATTGTTGTCATTCCTCAATCTCCTATCCCAATTGAGAAGGAATTGAGTATGCAAATAGTGCATGCTGTATTATTGACTGATGAACAGAAATAGCTTATTTGAAAATTATGTGAAGAACAACAAAAAAGAGAAGGATCTGCTGTTGCTATTGATGAAACAGAAAAATTAGAGGCTAAAAAAGTGCCTCAAGAAGCTGAAATGGTTGAAACCTCCTCTGGCCCAAGGGTGCAAACCTATACCAGAAGAAGGAAATACTTATCAGAGAAGGCAAAAGGGAAAAGACCAATGATGGAAGAAGAACCAATTCAGAAAAAGCAAAAAGATGACCCTAGAAGCCTTGCAGCCATTGTTGAATTTCTAGAAGAGCATGAAAAAGCTGAAGCCTAGTTAAAAAAGAAGGCTAAATTTGTTGATCTAGAAGAAGGAGAAATAGAGTGTGGCTATGTGGTTGATGAACCAATAGCTGATGAAATCCTTATGAAGGTGGAGACATCAGTATAAGAGATGGTTGAGAAAGCACAAACTGATGACCTGATGGTGAAAGCAATGTTTTTAATCAACCATGTATATGACCCTGGTGAGGTATTCGAGATGACTTATGAGGGAATGAAGGCAGAGGAAGAAAAGTTAAATAAGCTTCTGGACCCTACATATGAGATTGAGTATGAAAAAACTCTTTCTCCCAAAGCTCCAATGTTCAAGTCATTCTCCAAGACAAAGTAGACTTCCACTCCTCAATCACTATATCCTGATCCCTACAATATGACTGATAGGGAAATGAAGGACTATCTGACTGGTCAAGGATTTACAAAGAGAAAGCTGAGTAATATGAAGACTAATTCCCTAAGGGATGCCATCCTTAGGTTGAATAATGAAAAGAAAGAGAAGTTGAAGAAACTAGAAGAGGAGATTACCAGTAAAAAGACAAGGACCCGAGTATCAGCACTAGACATGAAGCTCACCCATAGAGACCATGACTCTTTGGCATCTGTTCTACACAGATATCCTAAGTGGTTCGTAGAGCCTTCACAATTGAAACTTAGAGAAGGACTAACCACTGCTGAGATGATTAGAGGTGTGTCTACTCCCAAAGGCAAGACTAATTAGAAGATTATTGCTTGGAAGTATGACAGTGACCGGAACATGTTTACGGTGAAAAGGATTTCAGGGTTAGTGCAACTTTTCACAGAGTACTCTGCTCTTGTGAACTCCCTGAAAATCCATGATTTAAAGGAACTAGCCAATCTAGAACTGATTAATCACAAGGCTATGTTCAGGGGATATGAGTTCAATATATTCTAAGAATGTTTAGAAAAACAGGCAACTTCACATCTCTCAAGGCTATCTGCATGAGGAAAGATAGATCCTTCATCAACCCCCTTAAGAAGAAAGAATAAAACCAACCGAAGAAGTTGTGTTTCCTGAGCTAAATGTGAAACCAACCGAATCATTGAAAATAAAGATGGTGGCTAGAACTCATTTCTCCAAACCAATCTCCAATGTCTATTATGATGAAAAGACATATGAGTTGGTAATTGAAAAGTGGATATGTGGTGAGATTGTTAGATGAATCATATATCCACTACATATACACCAGACACTTTAAAGAGATATCCAATAAGCTAGGAGAAGAAGACATGCACTTCTTCTTAAAGTGCATTAAGATTCTGAAAATGGCATATGATCAAATCAATGCCAAGAGAGAACAGATGAAGAAGAAGAAAACTCCTTTGCAGCTGGGCAATATTATGAAGTTATAAGTAGATGTGGATGGAGCTTTATTGATACATAGAGATGGGTTGTCTACTGTGTCTATATAGGAATCCATTTCTCTTAAGAAGCTACCCTTAGAAGCCATCTACACTTTAAGCCAGATGAAGATACATGTGCTAAACAGAGAGAAGAAGTCTGATGCAAATGACTTTATCAATATGATAAAGGCCATTTTGGATCCATCTCAAGCAGAACCACTTGATAAAGACCACTTGTTCTCAAGGTGTATTGTTACTATTTAATGCTCAAACCCTAGCATTCATTGTAAGTGTTCACCTTCATTAATACAAAAAGCATTTATGAGTATTTCTTGCATTCAATGTTCCTTGATTGTTTGATTCTGCCATTCAATCATTTACTCAATCATCATATTTCGTACTTGTGAGAATATCAATCTCACACCCCAGTCATATAATATTTATGCAAGAATATTATTTGATACTGGTGCAAATCAAAGTTTTATGTATTACAAGTTCAGAGGTATGTTAAATATGACTTTAGCTAAGTAAGAAAATGCCATTAATAGGCTTTGATGTTGTCCTAGGTATGTGTTGGTTAGAATCTAATCAAGTCCATATCCTTTATGATAAATAAAGAATAGAACTTCATATGTCAACGAGTAAGAAGATTACCATGCGTAGTGATAAAGCAAATCAGCAAATCGGAATTTATTTGAATTAAAAGCTAAGAAGTGTTTAAATAAGGGTTGTATAGCATATCTAGTTCAGTACCAAAAGCTAAAAAAATTGACAAAAATCAAAGATATATCAGCTGTAGCGGATTTTGCGAATGTATTCGCTAATGAATTACTAGAAATACCATATGATTGGGAAGTGGAATTCAAGATCAATTTGTGTAAGGTTTCGTGTAAATGTAAGGCTGATACACCTAAAACATTCTAATTCTCTCTTGCATGCATGCATTTAAGTGCAGAGTAGACATGCTTCGGAAGTTTTACACCCTGTATCAGAATTGTTCTAAGTGTAAAATCTTCTGAAGCCAAGACCAACATCTTCCGAAGCCAAAAGTGAAGTCTTTCGAAGCTTCAAAGACAAAGTCTTCCAAAGCTAAGAAATAAAGACTGATTTCTTCCAAAGACTTTTAGAACATGCTTTATCTGATGTACTTTTCCATAAAGTTGGACCACTTTCCACTGCAACTCTGAAGACTCACCAACTTACACAAGTTGGTGAAATGGTCCATGCTTTTGGTAACTGTACATTAAGGTCTTAAGTTTTTTGCTTTCTACTTTATGTACTTTTATCCTTTTTATAATATATTAGGATGTGAGCTATGGCATGTCATAGTCACTAGTCAAAAGTATCTCAAGTCCTTTTATCTTTCTTTATGCTTTTGTAACACTTGTAAAGAACTTGAGAGAAATATACAACATTTTTGAAAACCATTATCCTTATGTTGTTTGTTTGTATTCTTTCTCATATTTACTTGTGTTCTAAGTATCAAACCATATTGTTCAAGTTCCTTATTTGATATGTTAAGTGTTCTAAAACACTCTCCTTATTGTGTGTTGGTGACCATCCCTTAAACGGTCCTACAACTGGTATCAAAACATTCTAGGCTCTTGATTGTAAGATCTCATGATCTTAAGATCCCTCACACACAGAAAATACTTAACAACTCAAATGGCAACTCTCATTAAAGCAGATATGAAAACTGGAACCATGACAAAATCCCAACTAATCAATCTTGAAGACTTTGACACTAGGTGCCAACGGATGGAAGGGTTCATCAAGTCATAAGACTCCAGGATGTGGGAATCTATTGTCTCAGGGCCTCACATACCAAGCACCTCTTCAGCTGCTGCTGGGGTTGTATGATTCCAAAAGATGTGACTGACTATTCTGAAAAAGACAGGTTGAGAATAGAGATTGATCAGAAAGCCATGACAATCCTTCAAACTGCTCTTCCTAACTCCATATATAGAAGCTTCAAGAAGTGCAAATAACTAAACAACTATAGGAAGCACTGAAGCTGATGTATGAGGGGTCAACTGAAGCTAAAGAGAACAAGAAGGATCTCTTGAAGTAGCAGTTTGAAAACTTCACCTTCAAAACAAGTGAAACCATGACTTAATAATACTTCAGGTATATGGAGATTGTGGACACTCTAATGGATGTTGGAGTGACTCTTGAGAACAGGGACATTATAAGGAGGTTCATGTCCTCTCTTCCTAGAAAATGGACACATTATTGTGTTATTATCAAGAGAACTGAGAACCTTAAGACTCTCTCTTTGACAGAGTTACATGGTATTCTCAATGGATAGCAGATGGAGATAAAGATGCAAAGTTTATCTGGTACCTCCACCAATCAACTGAGTTCATCTCTCCATGTTGTTGAAAGGGATTGTAAAGAACCAAAACATCATCTTATCTGCTACCCTGACAACTCATAAAAGGGTCCTTTCATCACCTTCCCGGAGACATTAAGAGAAAGCTACACTCAAGGAAGCCCATTCCAAGAGACAAATCTTCACAAGACTTTATGTCTTCTGATGAGAGCACATGCAACTTCCTTTTCACCCTTGAAGATTTGGATTGTATCCATCCAGATGATCTAGAATACATAGAGATAGTTCAACAAATGCTCTCCTCTCCTCACTCATAGAGCCAAAAAATTCTATAAAAGGACATGGAGGAAGTTTCCAAGCAATGCAGGCAGTGGAAAGTTTGGGCTGGACAAAAGCAAAGTAAAATGTTACAACTGTAATCAGATGGGTCACTTTTCAAGGGAGTGTAAGGAACCAAGGACAAATAGTGTTCAAACACAAGCCATGCCAAACTACACTGGGAGAGCCACCCAGAATGAGAAGACAAAACATGAAGTTGCAGTTGATGTTGAAGAAGGAGGCTTTAATTGGAGTTTTCAGGTGGAAGATGCATCTCCTAACCAAGCATTTATGGCAGGCCATGATGAAGCAAAGGTATTAGAACATCTATGTACACCTGAATGCATTGGTAAAGTTAATAGATACAGGTCCTGCTACTTAGAGATGAGATCTGATCTTGAGTCTCTAAATATTTTAAAATATAATTTTAAAAGAGCTGAAAATGATTACAAACTAAAGATAGAGGACTTAGAGAAAACCATTTCAACTCTTAAATATGAACACACCAACTACAGGACTCAAATCAAAGATCTCATAACTAAGTTGGTTGAATTGCAGGCTGAGCTTGTGATCAACAAAGCCAGGGTAGAAAATGTGTTCTTGAAGAAGAGACCTTCAAGAACATTATATCCTTAACCTTGCATGCAAAATTTTGTTATCAAAATAAGCAAGGACTGGGATCTAGTGAGATAGCTCCTCCACACACAATCTTGTCTGTAAGATCTCCTAGGTGTGGAACTTATGAAGATGAGCTTCCATTCATAGACCCCATAAGTGAAGAGGATGAAGAGGAAATAGTGAATGATGTCTCTGAGAAGAGTGAAGAAGAGCATTCTAAGAAGGGTCATTATTCCTTTAAGGAGAACATAAGAGTTGGGATGACCAAGTCAAGAAGGAAGAACTTGATGAGGAAGGCCAAGAGGAAGTTCAAGAAGGCTCAAGAGATCAAGGCAATCTTTAACTCTATGAAGAAACACGTCTTTATCTTTATAAGTTTTGAGGAAGAACTTGAAAGGAATACTTCCGAAGTACTAAAGACTATTATAGTGTCATCAAGATCTTTTGAAAGTCTAGTCATCAAAACATCCAAAGTATTGAAGGTCAATTATAAGCTTTTAAAGGTGGTTTGGAAGACAAAGAAAGACCTGTTGATTGAAAGTTCTCCATCAACATCAGCAAATGATCCTCAAAACATGACAATGGGATCAATTACTATTGCATTATCCTCAACTTCTTTTGATGAGCCCAAGATCAATAAGGCTTGGGTTTCCAAATGTAACTAACCATCTTTTTTATGCATGAATAGCTCAAAACAAACAAGAATGTGTGGATCATTGATAATGATTGTTCTAGACACATGACAGGCAATGGGTCACTACTCCAAAATTCTGAGAAAATTGTTGGAGGGCCAGTTGCTTTTGGAGGAGACGTTGGGGGTTACATAACCGGAAGGGGCATGGTCACAAATGGTAAGCTCTGCATTGAGAAGGTAAACTTTGTCAAGGAGCTTGGATACAATCTTCTGAGTGTATCTAAATTTTATGATTATAGTCATAACATGCTCTTTACTGAGCATGAGTGCATTTTTCTCAGGAAAGGAAACATGTATAAGATGGACTTGCAAAAAAATCTCCTTGAGGAGGAGTTTCATGCTTTCTATCTAAAGCTAATAGTGATGATTCTTTCCTTTGGCATAAAAGAATGTGCCATGTAAACTTTAAAAACATAAATAAATCAAAAAAGAATGATTTGGCAACTGGAATGCCAAAGAAAGAGTTTACAAGTGATGACCACTGTGTTGCATGCCTCAAAGGGAAGCAACACAAGGTATCTCACAAGCCAAAAGAAAGAAAGACCATCACTACTCCCCTACACTTATTACATATGGATCTCTTTGACCCTACCAGTGTAATGAGTCTAGGAAGGAACTCTTACTATTTGGTGATCACAGATGACTTTTAAGGTTCACTTGAGTCTTCTTTCTTAAAACTAAGGATGAGACCCTTGAGATTTTGAAGAATTTCATCTTAAGGATTAAGAATCAATGTGATCACAAGGTCAAAAACCATAAGATGTGATCAAGGAACTAAATTTAAGAACCAAATCCTTGATATATTTTGTGATGAATAGGGTATTACAAGACAATGTAGTGCTCCCAGGACTCCTCGGCAAAACGGTGTTGCTAAAAGAAGAAACATGACACTAATTGAAGCTGCAAGAACTATGTTGTCTGACTCTAAACGCCCATCACCTTCTGGGCAGAAGTAGTGAACACTACTTGCTATGTGCAAAATAAAATTTTAGTAGTTAAGACACATGGTAAGACTCCCTATGAACTTTGGCACAAGAGGAAACCTTTCATTGGTTTTCTCAGGTCATTTGGATGTCCATGCACCATCTTGAATACCAAAGATTAAATTGCCAAGTTTGATGAGAATCAAATGATGGACACTTAAATTGGATACTCTTCCTAAGCCAAGGCTTATAGAGTATACAATATCAAAATTAGAGTAGTTGAGGAGTCAGCCAATGTGACTTTCAATGCGCACACTCCCAGTATGAAAGGTTCTATTCCAGATTGGCTATTTGATCTTGATTTAATTACCAACTGTGTTAACAAATCTTGTGAGAATATTTCAGGATTTACTGATATACTATCAGCAGGTGATCCTAACCCAAGATTGATCTAAGAAGACCTGAGCTAAGAAGACCATCAAGTTACACTACTTCAACTCCAGTTGTAACTAACCCTGTAAATGAAGTTCCTATCAGCACAATAATGACAATCCAGCTGATACATCTGAGTTGCCTTCAAATTCTAGCTTAGAGGCATAAAACTCAAACGAAGGAGTTTGAAATTTAGGAGATCATGGTGGTGGTGAAAGTGATCAAGAATTTCTTTATACCGACAACCACTCCATTAAAGACAACATCAATGATGTCACACACTCATTGGATTAAGTTTTTTCTTGATAAATGTGCTAATGTGGTAGGTGAATCACAATTGCTAGATCTAAATTTCTCTAATTTAGATCTCTCCAAGCAACTTGTTATGATCCCTCAATTAAGGATCCACAAGTCCCACCCCACCACAAACATCATTAGAGATGTTGACACAGGGGTGAGAACAAGAGGACAAACCCAATATGTAATTTTTTTCTTCACTCTTGTTTCTTATCTCAGATATAGCCAAAGAAAGTTGATGAGACTTTAAAGGATGAAAGTTGGGTTGAAGATATGCATGAGGAGTTGCTTCAATTCAAATGGCAAAAGGTTAGGAACCTATGTCCTCTTCCTCAAGGGAAGACTACTATAGGAAGCAAATGGGTGTTTAGGAATAAGAAAGATAATAGAGGACTTGTCATTAAGAATAAGGCAAGACTAGTTGTCCAAGAATACACACAAGAAGAAGGAATTGACTACATAGATGTCATTTATCTAGTAGCAAGACTTGAAGTTTTCCAAATTTTCTTAGCTTTTGCTGCGTCCAAGGATTTCAAGGTCTACCAACTTGATGTCAAGTGTGCTTTTCTCTATAGGGTGATTGATGAGGAGGTGTATGTCAAACAACCACCTGGCTTTTGCAGATCCTGATCATCCTAATAATGTTTGTAGGCTTAATAAAGTTCTTTGTGGCTGCACCAAGCACAAATGAAGTGGTATGAGACTCTATCTTAGTATCTTTTTCAACATGGCTACAGAAATGGTACCATAGATGGAACTATATTCATAAAAGGAACATGGAATGACTTAATGCTAGTTCAAGTGTATGTAGATGACCTTATTTTTGGGTCAACTAATTGAAAGCTCTGCAAAGAATTTGAGAAGCTAATGAAGGATGGATTTGAAATGAGTGGTATGGGGGAACTCAATTTATTTATAGGAATTCAAGTGAAGCAAGTTGAAAATGACATATTCATAAGTCAGTCAAAGTATGTACAAGGCATACTTGCAAGATTCAACATGACTAATTGTAAGGTTGCTAAGACACATATAGCCAGAAATCACTCCCTTGGACCTGATCTTGAGGGGGAGTGTGTGGATGAACATCTTTACAGGGCTATGATTGGGTCTCTTATGTACCTCACTGCTAGCAGGCCTGAGATCATGTTTGCCACATGTATTTGTGCAAGATATCAAGCCAACCCCAAGATGTCACACCTAGTTACTGTTAAAAGGATTCTAAGATATCTCAAAGGTGCTCCAACACTTGGTCTTTAGTATCCAAAGAATTCTGACTTCAATCAGTATGCATATACAGATAGTGACTATGGTGGCTACAACATGACTGCAAAGTCTACAACAGGGGGTTATCAATTCCTTGGTGGAAGAATAGTCTCCTAGCAATGCAAGGAACAATCCTGTGTGTCTGCATCAACTGTTGAAGCTGAATACATTGTTGCTGCAAGCTATTGTGCTCAAGTGCTTTGGATTCATAGTCAGATGTTGGGCTATGGATTTAACTTTAAGGAAACTCCCATGCACATAGACAATAACAATGATATTTCTATTACGAAGAATCATGCGCAACACTCAAGGAAAAAACACATTAATATCAGTTATCATTTGATTAGAGATCATTTTGAAAAGGGATTAATCAAACTAGTCAAAGTTAATTCAAATGAACAATATGCTAATTTGTTCACCAAAGCTTTTGATGAACAGAGATTCAAGTATCTTGTATAATCTATTGGGATGATTAACTTTCAGTAGCTTTTCTTAAAACTAAATCATATTATTTCTAAAACCTGTATGTCCTAAGTTGTCTATTTTATCACCTTCATAAGCCCTTGTTTACTCTAGAAGAAAAATATTTTTTAAAGACATTCCTTAGATTTTTGGAAAATTTTGATCATTTTATCATTTGGAAGATATGTATTTACCTTTGGAAGAAACTTATGTCTTCAAAAAACAAATAACTACTTCACACCTTCGGAAGAAATATGTGAAATATCTTCTGAAGCTTAAATTTCTCTTGAGTACATGTATGCTTTTGAAAAAAAAATTTCTTCTGAAAGCAATTTGGTCTCAGAAGTTTTATTCTTCTTAGAATAAAATTTTCTTGAGTAAAAATTCCTTCTGAAGCAAAATTTTCCAGACTCTTTGGAATATTTCCTAAGTCATTTTGGCTTCAGAAGCTTTTTATTAAAAACTTCTGAAGTAAAATTACCTTCAGAAGATTTTAGACTTCCAAAAAAACTACCTTTTTGGGCACTTTTTCAGTGGTGGGACCAACATCCGGATTTCAAAGTTTGTCATATTTCATTAACTTTGTCTTAGGTCTATTTCATATATATACCCAACGATTCCCCCCTCTTTCACTCTTTTCTTCATCTGAACTATTCCAAAACTTAAATTCACCCACAAACCTCCTTTGTTCTTTTCTTCCTTCACCTTTAAGCTTTATAAATAGCCAACCTCAACCATATAAACAACCTAGATTTTTCCATGAAATTCCACTGGCAACACAACCAGGTTGCTCTGTTGGACTCTAAGAAAGATCCAAGTTTCTTAAAGGTCTATCATTTTTTTTCTTTGACAAACTACTTCACCTCCCTTACCTTTGATCCTCCTCTCTATGAGGATCAGTTGTTAGAATTCTGGAAGACTTGCCAAGAGGTCATTATGGACGCAGAGAATGCACTGTCTGCGATAGTGCAGGGGAGGACAATCTTTATCACTCTAGTTGTCATCAACACCCATCTTCAGCTAGATGATGAAGAAGGTGAGTTGTCTTTCCCAAAGAAATCTTCAATTATTCCTTTGAGTAGATGAGATATGAGAGAGATTTCTCTATAAAAACCTTCAGGAAAGAAAAGGTCTCATCCCAGTGGAAGTGCCTACTTCATGTGGTCATTCACAGGTTATCCGACAAGCATGGGGGATGAGACCAGATTCCTAAAGATCTCTCCTTTATAGTCCATAGAATGGTCCAAGGGGTAAGATTTAGGTACTCAACATTTGTTTATACAAATTTACATGCAAATTTGGACTCCTTAGAGTATTATATGTTCCTTAGATATGTTCAACACATTCTCTACTGTGAACTAGGCTCACAATTAAGGGGAACATGTAATATTCTTGAATTGGGACTGATGAAGCCCCGTATCTTTAAGACTATGAAGAAGCCAATTGTTGGCTTCTCTGGGATAGAAACAGCCCTTGTCCAAAAAATATTAGAGCTCATTGCTCAAGGTGACAAACTAGTAACACAAGCTATTGTTGAACCCACACCTTCTACTTCTCAACCCCCTAAACAGCCACAACTCCTCCTCACCTATCAAAGAAAATTCAAACGAACCCCTGTACAAGCTATTGAACTTGTGTAGGCCTCCATATCATCACTCATACAGGAAGAAGTGGACACTAGAGCTCCCACTTATTCTAAGGAGCAAACCACTCCCATCTTAACTACAATCAGTGCTGAGGTTCCTTATGCTCAGCCTGATGAACTCATTACCTAAGCAGCCTTAAGCTTTCACTCAAAGTCTTAAAACTCTAGTGAACAACCTTTAAGGGAAAGTTACCATCCCCAACCTCTTAATCTAAACGAACCCTTTCCTAATCTTGAATTCTATGATGATGAAGACATAGGATTCAATGAGTACCATGAGTCTCTCTACTCTTCCCCCACTCAAATAGAGATGAGTGCTCCTGCCTCTCCCATGTTTGGCCCACATCATTCACCCATTACTGAGGTGGATCTTCCTGAACATATTCAGGATATCCATATGGAAGAGTCTCTCACTTCCGCATTGATTACATTATTAAGACCTCAACCATGGCAACTCAGCCCATTGACACTTCATTTGAAGTTGTTAGTGAGTAGGAGAAATCCAACCTCCAAGAACAATATGTTGGTGGTGAGAGAGAAGACTTTGGTCTAATTCTCTCATCCTCTAATGATTCTTCTGATGAAGATGAGGGGAATATGAGACTAAAGATGCATAAATTGCCACAAACTTGCCCCTATTTAGTCTCTAAGTTTAGATACCTTGAATCTCAGGTGACTACTTTACAAAACAGGGTCAATGATCAACAACTTGAGATAGAAACACAAGAACCTGTGGATGTGATTGACCTAATTCCTAGCTCACCTGTGCAAGTGGGTGATGCTACCAAAAAAGGGGAGAAAGTCATAGCAATCACAGAACCTGGGAGTTCTTCAAAAAGTATGGACATTGAGGACTCACCATCCTCACTTGCAGTTGTCCATACTCAACAACTTTCTCAAGTTCACATTGATGTGGATTCACTAATTCAGAGTCTATTTGAGGAGGGAATTCCAAGACTATGTCAACTCCACCCCAAGGCGCTTCTAATTACATAATTGGGTGGAGGTATGATGCTGATAGAAGAGCCCTTATACTTCAAAGAGTTCAAGGACAGTAAGAAGTGTTAAATTTTCAGACCTTGAACTACTATGAAGGTCTTGATCTAGTCAGCATGCCACTTACCAACCCAAGTCAATTCAGGCAAGCTAGCAGAATGGCTCAAAGAATTCAAGACTAGATTGCTGAAGTTTTCAAAGCAAGAAGACAAATGCGAGCAGGTAATATTATTAGTCAATTGGATGTTGAGGTGGACCCTAAGATTAGCTGGCCCAGTGACAGAACCTGTAAGCATTGTCATAGAACCAACAACTTCAACAATCCATCCCCTTAGTGAAATACCTGCTGGTGAAGATGTATCACAACCTCTCTCTGGCTAAAGCCTGGATGGTACTCCAAGCAATAAAGGCCAAAGCTCTCTCCACCCTGCGTTACAAAGGTCTGTGGATGACAAAAGAAAAAAAATAATGTCTCTTGAGGATACTAAAGAGGAGGAGAGAGAAAGGAAGTGGAAGCTAAGGGGAGAAATTTCCATTGGGTCTTCAGGCTTCATGGAAGCTTCAATCAGGGCTACCCCCGACCAAATACTCAAGGTGATAAGTTAAGGACAATCAGGATTACTTACCTGCAGACCAAGAACTATGACATTGATAAGATTATTTCTCTCCCCTTAGGAAAACTGAATGAATTGGTAGACATGGAAATGTCTAAAGAGAGAAAGAAAGCAGAGGATACAAGGTTGCCCTGCTAAATCAGAGACAAAAAGACTATACAAACATGTTCCTATCCTCTCTCTAGTTCAAGAAAGCCCTGTGCAAGAGACTATGGCAACTCCACAACTCAGGTAGATAAAGAAGCCGATAGGCAAAATATGATAAGCTACCTGACTGCCATAGGACTCTATCAGGCAGCTGCACTTCTTCCCTTGTCCTTTGAGTATATTGAGTTTGAGTATCTCAAACAACTTGAACTTCAAGTACTCAAAGAACAAAAAGATGCTTAAAGAAAGATATGGGAAGAAGCAACAAAGTCAAGAGCCATCATCCAAAAGAGTCAAAAGAAGTCTGCTGATAGGCATAGGATGATGAGCTTCTTGAAACAATATGGATTCTCCAGAAGAAGACTTGGAATAATGTCTCTATCCACCATGGATGAGCACATAAGGGTGATCAAGCAAAAGATCAAGAGATAAGAACTCATTGACTTACACTCCTACCAAGTCATGCCCCTTATGAAGTGGAGATTATGGTTGAGCAATTTGAGACAACATGATCTAGACCTCCTGCTGAACCTCAGCAAGCTTCATCTTCTGATCCATATTAGGGTCAGACTCCCTCTCTTTCTAAACCTATAAGAGTGGAGGACCTAACTAAGAAGGACAAATCAGAGCAACCTAGTGCTGAAGACCAGTCCTCTTAGTCAAAGTCTTTAAAGAGAAAGAAAATGATGGTAAGAAGGGAAAAGTCAAAGAATAAATCCAAGTTATCCACCTCTAGACCTCAGGATAAGTTAGAACATCCTGAGAAAGTACAACAAGATTGAGCTCGATTAACTCCAATTCAAGCAGCTCCTCTTGCATCAAGATGACCCATCTTATCCTGGACCTTCACTACTAATCCAGAAAGATGGTATGTCAACGAATATCAAGGTGGTAAAGATGTCTACACATGGCAGGACATGTTTAACCTACCTTTAGATGATCTCTTTGAGATGAGAAGATACTTTGAAAGTCTGAGTGATCCTAACCATCTGATGAAGAAGGGTATTATCATTATCATAATGAGGACTATCAATATCTAAGGTCTTCAAATATTTTGGTCGCATCACCCTAGGCGGAGTTTGTAAGGTTTCATTTAAATGTAAGGTTGATGCACCTAAAACATTCTAAGTCTCTCCTGCATGCATGCACTTAAGTGTAGACTAGAAATGCTTCGGAAATTTTACACACTACATCAGAATTATTCTAAGTGTAAAATCTTCCGAAGCCAAGACCAACATCTTCTGAAACCAAAAGTGAAGTCTTCCGAAGCTTTAAATACAAAGTCTTCCGAAGCCAAGAAGTGAAGGCTGATTTCTTCCAAAGAATTTTACCACATGCTTTATCTGATATACTTTTCCATAAACCTAGCATACTTTCCACTACAACTGTGAAGACTCACCAACTTACATAAGTTGGTGAAAAGGTCCATGCTTTTGGTAACTGTACATTAAGGTCTTGAGTATGTTGCTTTCTACTTCATGTACTGTTATCTTTTTTGTAATATATTAGGATGTGAGCTATGGCATGTCATAGTCACTAGTCAAAAGACAATCTGCCATTTAACTCTATATTTGATTTTGTTGTTGTTTAGATCAAATATTTCCAGCTGGCTTTCTAAGCATGACTGGTTGTAGGATGTAGTATAAAGTATCTCAGGTCCTTGTATCTTTATTTATGCTTTTGTAACACTTGTAAAGAACTTAAGAGAAATATATAACATTCTTAAAAACCATTATCCTTGTGTTTCTTGTTCTTGTCTATCTCATATTTACTTGTGTTCTAAGTATGAAACCATATTATTCCAGTTCCCTATTTGATCTATTAAGTGTTCTAAAACACTCTCCTCATTGTGTGTTGTGTTGTAAGAAACCATCCCTTAAACGGTCCTGCAATTTGGTACCGACAAGATCTATTGCCAAAGCTCCATAGAGGTTGGCTTTAACTGAAATGAAAATATTAAAGATCAATTAATAAATTGTTGGAAAGAGGTTTTATAAAATCAAGTTGATCACCATGGGGAGCTCTAATCTTATTTGTTAAGAAGAAACACACGTCAATGTGAATGTGCATTGATTTCAAAAATTAAATAAGATAAAAATTAAGAATCGTTACATGCTCCCAAGAATAGAAGATTTGTTTGATCAATTGCAAGAATCAAGTTTCTTCATCAAGACTAATTCTAGGTCTGTGTATCATCAATTGAAGATAAATGAGGGAGATATCCTGGAGATAGCTTTTCGGACTAGATATGGACATTTTGAATTCACAGTGATGCTATTTGGAATCATAAATGCTCTAACTACATTCATGGATACGATGAATAGAGTTTGTTCACCATATTCAAATAAATTTGTCATTGTATTCATATAATTATGTACTCTAAAAACAAAAAAGATCACAAATAACATTTGAAGACAATACTTGAATTACTCATACAAGAGGAATTAGATGCTATATTCGCACAATATAACTTTGGTTAATAGGAGTACATTTCTAGGTCATGTGATTAATTCCAAGGATTAAAGTAGATCTGACAAAGATTGAGGCAATAGCAAAATGGTAAAACCCTAAGACACTAATGGAAGTATGTAGTTTTATTGGATTAGTAAGATACTTCTGGTGTAGCATTCAAGACTTTTCCCGAATAGCAATTGTAGAGGTCAAACCAAGAGGCTGGGGAAATAAAAAATAACATATGCGTTATTCACGGTTGAGAGCATTCATATGTGTTATTCGTAGAGCATGCATGTGCATGAAAACTTGTTGAATAACATATAAAATATCCTTCCTTGTAAATGTTAAATACTGTATCTGACCTGCAAGACATCCATATGTGATGATATAAGGATTACACAAGAAAAGGCCAACACGTTCCAATACCTTGACTACATACTTTTGTTGAGATAGAATATATGTGGCATGATGACAATTCACGACAATGCCAAGAAAATAAGAAAGTAGGCCTAGATCTTTTGCAGGATCGTTGTTTGTCACTAAACACAATGTTTTCTCTCAAACTCACCTAGAACAACACAAAGGGTATAGAAAGAATCAGTAAGAGTTGATCACAATATAGAAAGTAATAAAGAACACAGAAAGATAAATTTCAAGATACTTTTATATATTGATTCTCAACTCAAAATACAATACTCTTACAAGCAGATATTATGATGTCTCACTTGGTTACAATGAGTTAATAAGAGAACCTATATATAATACTACCTACAGCCAGATATACTTTGATACCAGCTGGGATTCCTTAGCTAAAGCCTATACTACAAGACTATAGGTTAAGGTATCTCAGATAAAGTATTATCTGAGATATGGTAGTCAGGACATGTCCCTGACTTACCTTTTGTCACCAACTAAAGTTGGTAACATGTA
>BJCM01206584.1:0-32090 GCA_018326385.1 Flaveria bidentis | reverse complement strand
GGGTTTCCAAATTTGTTTCGGTTGAAGACGATATTAATTAGACTCGTTATATTGATGACAAAGATGTAATTAATGGTTTTTGAAACTTAAAAATGGTTTTATTTATAATAATAATGTATATAATGGTGTATTTTATGGTGATGATAGTAATATGGGTAAAGGTTTTAAATAACAGTTATGTAATGACAAAGGCAAAAGCGAAATCACACAGGTAGTTCATAAAGGTGAGGAATGACAGATTAACGAAAAGATGATGGAAATACGTCAATAGACGGACCTTTGGTGACGGATGTCACAGTTGGTGAGTGAGTTCTAGTTTTCTAATAAAACATACTTTATTTTCGATTAAAACCGTTCTTTACTTTAGTTCTAGTTTTTAAATAAAACATAACTTATTTTTGTTTAAAACCGTTCTTTACTTTCTACCAAATCATACTATACTTTCGAACATGATCACTCATCATACGTACACAAAGATAATCACATTATTATCTTCCTTTACTGTTCATCACTTTCTTTCTTTATCTCTTTCCGGATCAGTGTCATCAGCTATACCCCAAACGTATGCACAAAGCAGGTATTGGGCCAAAGATCATAAAGGACTTCCATAACACACATAGCTTGGCACCAGCACTGGGGCAAGCAACAAATATCCCAACGGTATACTACACCCCAAATGTATGCACAAAGCGGGTATTGGGCCGAAGATCATAAATGACTTCCATAACGCACATAGCCTGGCACCAGCTCTGAGGTGAGTATCCACTATACAGCATGTACTATACAATTGGTCAATCACAAAGACTAGACCCCAGCGTGTATCCTTATGGGTTAGCTAAACCACACACAGTTAAGCTTATTACATTTTAGAGTCGTGCACCTCTATACATTTTGCTTGCAAGCCTTTCTTTACTTTCTCTTTCATTAATGCATGCATTCTATCATTATGTTCCTCTTTTCATTATCTTCAACTTTACATTACATAATACTTTATCATTTCTTTCATAACTATAACACGTAAAGCCACGGGAAAGATAAACATACATAACATGGAACATAAACATAATCATACAATACATCACTATACAATGCACTGTCACACATGACATAACAATCATCATGCATGCCATCATGCATAAGCATCAATCATACATTGCCCATCACATCATCTATGACTTCAAAAAGTCATCTTACTTTACCCCCAGGAACATCCCAAGTCAAAGCCTACATTTTACTTGTTCCCCAAAAATGAAAAAATAATCTAAGTATTTAGGCGCATGGGCACTATGCAGGTGCATGGGCACTATTCAGGCGCATGGCCTTTTGGGCGCATGGGGAACACTTAGGCATATGGGGAACTTTCAGACGCATGGGCACTATCCAGGTGCATGAGTGCCTAGGCACATGGGAATCCTGGGCGCATGAAAACTTAGTCAATTTCAACCTATTTCTAGGCGCATGGGTACTATTCAGGCGCATGATGTTTTGGGCGCATGGGAACACTTAGGCAGTTATTTCTGTTGGGCGCATGGGCCACTGTTTAGGCGCATGGGCAATCTATAACACTCTTAATAATCATAACTCAGTTCCTAATCATCATCTATCATGTTCTAAGCTTAAATCATACATCCTAAGCCTTAGAAACACCACCATAACATCATCATACACATACATTTCCCACAATTAAACGCCACCCATAAACACACGCACATACACACATATGGGTATAAAACCCAACTTTTATAAAAACTTTCATACATGCATTTCCATCCCCAAAGCAGTTTAAAACAAGTAAAAAGGGGGTTCTAAAACTCACCTTAGTAGCCTCTTGGGTATGACTTCTTCAAAACCCGTTTGCTACAAGTCGAACACCTAAAACCCACACAAACACACTACCGAACACACACAAACATACATAAGCATATAACCGAGGCTAAGGCCAGTCAAGTACACCATAAAACTATGAATTCTTACCTTGAATTCGACTTCCTGCTCTTGTTCTTCAAAACCCAATATTTTCTGCTCTCCCTTCTTTCTCTCTCTATAAATATCCGAATGATGTGGGTGTGTAGACAACATGGGCAGCCACGTCACCTTTGTCACCAACTTTTAAACTTTTTATAATTTTGTACACTTTTAACCCCTTAGCTTGGGCTACATTTCTTTTCTTTCTTAACTTTAAAAGAAATAACCGGGTGTTACACATAAACATCATAAACCCCCTCACATATCATCACAAACATCATGCATCATCCATTCACAAACACATACACATGCACAACAAGTACAGGTCATCATAGAACATAACCAATCCACCAAAAGGCAGCGGGGGTTTGAGGATGGTAGCCCTAGCAGCGGGATCCTAGGGCTAGTAGACCCTAGTGGGGTCCAAGGGGCAACACCCCTGGCTGGGGTTCTGCTGTTAAAACCTCTTAAAATCTTGGTCATTTAAATGATATATTTAGTATGCATTTCCAGCCCCAAACAAGTTTAAAACCTTTAAATAGGGGATCTAGAACTCACCTAGACTCAATGAGTAGCTTCTCAATCAAGATTTCTAAGCAAGAGTTACACTACACAGCCTGCACATAAGTTAACACTCAAAGGAGTTAATTCTGCCTAATTTCGCTGCTAATTTCGCTATCAGATCAACAGTTTTGCTGCTAGTTTCGCCAGCAGTCTCGTTGCTTGTTTTGCTAGCATCTTCGCTAGGAATTTTGCTAGCATCTTTGCTGTCAGTTTCGCCCAACTTTCGTTGAAAAAGCAAGTCTGCGAAACTACCTACAAAACTATAGTTTTGTAGGAAGCCTTCATAGTTTCTCTAGACGACAAAATAATTTCAATGTATGAACACTTAATTTCACAGAATGGGCTGAAAATTACGACCCAACCCATTTTGACCGAAAACTTCAATCTTTTACATCCAAAACCTTGGTTTATCACCCAATAAGCTATATCTACGCTTCTTACATGCTTTCTTACACAACAAACGTGAGTTTTGGGTGATTCTTTGCCAATTTTAAAAACTCCAAGCCCTAGAATCTGGGTTTACATCAAAAGGAACAATTAAATGATGTTTCTTAACGGGATTCTTGGTGTTTTCTTGCTGTTTGGATGCCCACGAACATCGATCTTCAATCCCGTGATCAACCGAGCCTTGAATTTTCAATTCTCTCCACTTTCTCTCCCTACACTCTCTCTCTATAATTGGAGTGTTGAGTTGCAAATGAGAGTTGCACAAGCTGAGTTGTTTATATATACCAGGCATTATCGGGACCTTTAACTTGTCAGACACATAACCCGAATAGTTAACTCGGTCTATAACCCATATCCATCTTATTTATATTAAATAATCTCATCTAAGCCCATTATTATTATTTGGCTCGCTTAAACTTTATTCGGGGCGTTACAAGTCCACCCCCCTTATTTAGGTTTCGTCCTTGAAATTTGTTAGTCGTTGAATAGTTGAGGGTAATGTTGCCTCATCTCTCCTCAACTTCCCAAGTGGACTCTAATCCCTTCCTATGCTTCCACTGTACATGCACCAAGGGAACCACCTTATTCCTTAGCCTCTTCTCTTTGCGATCGATGATCGTCACTAGTTGTTCAGCATAATTGAGCCATTCATCCACTTTAATATCCTCCAATGGCACCACCATATCCTCCTCGGCTAAGAACTTTCTTAAGTGAGATAAAAGGAATGTTGGATGAATTCCACTTAACTCACTGGGCAACTTCAACCTATAGGCCAACTCTCCTAGTCGAGCAATAATTTGGAAAGGCCTTATGTATCTCGGGCTCAACTTGTCCCGCTTCCTAACCCGAATGATGCCTTTCCAAAAGTGAGACTTTCAGCATAACTCTATCACCCACCTGGAACTCAATCAGTCTACGTCTCTTATCGGCATACGACTTCTGTCTATCTTTGGTTTCCTTCATAAAGGCTATGATCCATCCTTTCCTGCTTCTCAGTCGTAGCCTAGACCACCTCGACTCTCCCTAACTCTTTATGGCCAATGTCACCCCAACAAGCATGTGTTCTACATCTCCTACCATATAGCATCTCATATGGGGACATACCGATGCTGGCATGATAGCTATTGTTATATGAGAACTCAGCTAACGGTAAGTGGTCATCCAACTTCCTCCAAAATCAATAATGCATGCCCGAATCATATCTTCCAGCATCTGAATGGTCCTTTCTGACTGACCATCTGTCTGGGGATGATAAGTCATGCTAATATGTAACCTCGTCCCCATAGCATCGTGAAATCTCTTCCGAAACTTGGATGTAAACCGGGTGTCACGATCCGACATGATAGACACTAATACACCATGGAGACTTACAATCTCCTTAATGAATAGATCCATGAGTCTCTTAGAGGAATACGTCTCACAGATCGGTAATAAGTGAGCACTATTCGTCAAACGATCAACTATCACCCATATGGCATCATACCCTTTCATGGTACGCGGATACTTCGTAATAAAGTCCATGGTGATATGCTCCCACTTCCACTCGGGTATGTTCAAAGGTTGGATCTTACCATATGGCTTCTGATGCTCCGCCTTCACTTGCAAGCAAGTAAGGAACTTACTCACGTACTTCACTACGTCACGTTTCATACCCAACCACTAATAATCTTTCTTCATATCTTGATACATCTTTGTAGCACCGGAATGAATTGAGTATCAAGTCTTATGAGCCTCATCCATTATCTTCCCACGTAAATCCCCATAACGAGGAATCCATATTAACACCGAGAGTGTTTTCACCCAACTCTACGACTAAACCTATCATCCTTTCAGAGTTAAGATGATCTTCCTTCAGCTCCTCATCTTGAAACTCCTTAATCTGTTTCATCACATTGGAGGTCATAATCAATTGGTAAGCCTTTACCCTAATTGGTTCAGGCCTCCCCTTTCAGCTAAAGGCATCCACTACTACGTTGGCTTGGCCTGGATGGTAAAGGATCTCGCAGTCATAATCCTTTATGAGCTTCAACCATCTCCTCTGCCTCATATTCAAGTCTTTCTGCTTGAAGAAGTACTTCAAGCTCTTATGGTCCATGAAGATTGTGCACTTCGTCTCGTATAGGTAGTGCCTCCAAATCTTTAGCGTGAAAACCACAACTGGTACCTCCAAGTCATGAATAGGGTAAATAACCTCATGAACTTTCAATTGTCGGCATGCGTAAGCAATAACCTTTCCTCGATGCATCAACTAGCAACCCAATCCCAAGTAAGAAACATCTAAATAAACCACTAAGTCCTCGCTCCCTTTTAGTAATAATAAGACTGGAGCTTGAGTCAACCTCACCTTTAACTCCTCAAAAGCATTCTCTTAAGCTTGACCCCATACGAACTTCACATCCTTGCAGGTCTACTTGGTCAATGGAGAAGCTATCTTAGAGAAGTCTTGGATGAATCTTTTATAATAGCCCGTAAACACCAAGAAACTACGGATCACGGATGGCGTCTTTAGAGACATCCATTGCATCACTACCTCCACCTTTGCTGGCTCTACCATAATCCCTTCGGCATTCACCACATGACCCAAAAACTAAACTTCACGCAACCAAAATGCGCACTTGGAGAACTTGGCATATAGTTTTTCCTTTCACAACGTCTCCAACATCTCTCGAATGTGACTTGCATGCTCCTTCTCACTCTTCGAATAAATCAAGATATCATCGATAAACATAATCACTGATTTATCCAACATCAGTTGACACACTCGATTCATCAAGTCCATAAAAGAAGCTAAAGCATTGGTCAAACTAAAAGACATAACGAGAAACTCGTAGTGTGAATACATGATGTTCCTAGTTTACGTGGTTCAATGTAAAAGTGTTTCATTTCTTACATATGTGTAATGTAATGACTCAATGAAATATAATATGTGTTTGATGTTTATTTATATTTAATTATTTCATATTATTATTGTGTTGAGTATAATTCATATGTATGACTTCATATATAGGTTTGAGCTTGTTATACATAGTTCTTACTCAATAATGATTGAGAAATGTGTTCAACCTTGACGGATGATTATTCATGCTAGTGGACCATACTTATGGACCATACGCATGAATATATCATGCTTATAGACCAGTTGCACAACTGAACCAGGAGACTAGATCAGTCGTATGATTGAGACATTAGATTAGTTTCACAGAGAATATATCATGCTTATAGACCATACGCATGAATATATCATGCTTATGGACCATACGCATGAATATATCATGCTTATTTGATCCTGTTTCACACAGAATCCATTAGTATTCCGTACGTACACGGTCTGTACAAGTGGTATCAGAGCTTTGGCTCTTGATTTGGCATGGATTCGATTAGTTTTGGTGTTAAAACCTACGATTTAAATCAATAGAGTCACCACTTTGCTTCTAAAGGTGTTTCAACGTTTGCATGCATTAAAGTTTTGTTTTTCAGCATACGGCAGATTAGGGTTTCTGAGGAAATCGTATTTTGTGTCAAAGTGTCAAAATATTTGATTTTGAAAAAAAATAGCAGCCTTCAGTCGCTCCATTGGTCCATTCGTACAATTGAACTCAATCGTATACTCCATCTGCATGACTGAACTCAATCACATACTCCATTCGTGCGATTGGTCCATTCATACAGTTGAACTCAATCGTATACTCCATCCGCATGACTGAACTCAATCGCATACTCCATTCATACGACTGAACAAATCCAGTCGTTTGATTCCAATCATCTTGTTCATACGCACGACTGAATCCAATCGCACGATTGAATTCATTCGTATCCTTCATTCACACGAGTGGCCCATACTCATAGTCCATTCACATGAGCAAAACTGTCCTATTCTAAAAGTACAAAGTTTAAAGAAATAGAAGATCAATTTGCTGCATTTATTGCCAGAAAGGACTCTCGCATCCGGAATCTTTTGCTTCTGTAGAATGAGATTGGAAATCATAATGAACTGCCAAAGCTATTAACATTAGATGGATACCCACACTGAAAATAGCAGTTTGAAATTTATTTAAATGGAGTTTATCCCAATATTTGGACATCTATTGAGACTGGTTAAACGGTACAAGTCAGTGCTAATGGAGTCAAGTTAACATTGGGAGGAATGAGTGAAGCACAGAAGATTCTATTCAATGCTAAAAAGAAAGTCTATGCCTTGTTGACTCAGTCAATACCGAAGGACATCTTTCATCAGTTCTCTGAGAACAAGCAGGCTAAAAAGTTATGGGAAGCATTAGAGAAGAGATATGATGGAAATGCAACTCTCAAAGCACTGAAGGCTAAAGCTCTCCAAAAGGAATTTGATAATTTCTCCTCGATAGGGAATGAGAGCTTGAATGATATTATTGACATATTATATCATCTAATGAGTGAGTTGCACACTCATGGTATGACAACATCAATGGAAGATAAAGTTTCATGCTTTGCTGATGGTTTGCCGGATAAATGGGATTCATTTGTGTCTAATCTGAGACAAAACAACATTCGTGTGACATTAGACATAAATGATTTCATCTTGAATTTAAGAAAGGAAAAATTGAGAATGAAATACAAGTCGAAGAAAGGATCTTATGTTCAAAATCCTTCACTTTAGAACTCAGTTCCAACTCCAGCTGTTTTAGGAGCACCGTTACAAACAGCATACGTGTCTAGTTCTTCTGCTCCTTCCCAAAATAGTGCATCAGGAACTGAAACATCAGGGTCATCTGGAACCTAATACATAGTTCTTGAAGCAAATACTACAAAGTTGAAGACCGAGAATCTCGGTAATGTCACAGTGAAGTTGCCAAAGAACATATGGATCTTCTAGCGGCGGTTGTACAATCTTATGATGGTTTAGTTGCAGGTAAGATTGGAAATTGTAATCTTGCAGATGAGGATTATGAGCAAGTTGATGAAAATAAGCTGGAAAGAATGGACATAATGTGGGCCTTGGCTAGTGTTGTCAGAAGGACAAAGAAGTTTGTGAAAAAGATGGGGAATATCTAGTCGCCACTAAGGATACGACCTTTGGTTTTGACAAAACCAAAGTCACATGCTTCAACTATGGCGAAAAGGGGCACTTTAAACGTGAATGTGTAAAGCCCAAGAAAACTGGTAATGGAAACCCATTTCCTATATTCAACCGTCAAGACAAAGACATGATTGGACCTACCCCTTCAAGTAAAGAGACAAAGGCTCTGACTCCTCAAGGTGATGAAGGACAAGACTGGTCCTTACGCTTTGTTTCTCTAGGTGAATCAAATATTGCCTTTGTCGATGCACTAGATGATGGATCATCTAGAAAAGGTGAGATCATAGCTGAGCAAGCGATGTCAGATACCAAAGAAGCTGTGAATGTTGTAAACCACTTGATTGAGGAAGAGTTCAGAGCAACAAACTCAAAATCTCCAGTCAACAAAGAGTCTGATACGGCTTTGATGGTTGACTCATCTGATTCCTCACAGGTAAGTTCTAATGAATTATTTGATAAACATGCTTGTTCTGAATGTAACAAATTTAGGGATAACATTGATCTAAAATTTTCAAGTTTATTAGAACACAATGATAATTTAGAAATGACTTACAACTCTGCATTGAGGCCAATCATATTTTAAAACAAAATGAGTGCAGTTACAAAGAAAAAATGGAAGTTTTGGGAAAACAACTAAGGGAAACCGAGGTTGTTGTTTTAAATCAAGAAACTGACATAAAGTTTTAATTAAATTTATTGGAAGAAATGAAAAAGGAAAAAGCAGTTTTAGAAGTCGAAGTTGATTCCTTAAAACAAAAAGTGCACAGCTTGGCTAGTTCTTCACACATAGTTCAAAACATAGTGAAAGAACAAAACAATGGGGAAGGTTTGGGTTACAAAGTAGTTCCTCCACCACATTCAATCTTTTTGAATACTAAATATAGACCTATCAATAATAACCCAGTTAAGGATCATATGGTGTCCACTCCTCTGGTTAGTGAACCCAACTCTACGGGATAACCTATGAAGAATAGCACTAAACAGAAGGAGTATACTTTGAAATCAAAAGAAAAGAAGCCTATTGAATATTTGGATAATCAAATTGAAAAGGATAATTTAAGGTCAGTTTCACACACGTCTACATCTGAACAGAAAATGACTAATCCAGTTAACCAAAAATGTTTTACTCATCAAAGTCCAAATAAACTAAAGGTTAAAGATGTTAAAAACGTTAAATAAATTAATTTTGTTAAAGAAGCCGAAACATATAAAAGAAAAGTGACAAAACCCAACCAGACACATCTCACACCCGTACCAAACTCAACCCCACATAAAAATCTTCCTCAATCTGTAGAAGGGAGATCATGCTATAGTTGTGGAAAACGAGGACATATTTCTCCTAATTGTTCTTATTATCAGACTCCCAAAAAGAAAATTGAACTTTATGATGCAAAGCCAAGTCTTTCTAAAATGAGATCTAATACTCCACCTAAGAGTATTAGTGAACCTAAAGTTCATACTATAAGCCAGTCATCTGTTTATCATAAACAGGCCTTACACAAAACTGGTTTATGGAATAAAAAATCAAGTAATTTGCATGATAATGAGAACAAGAAGAAGAACAATGTGCCCTCATCCTCTGAAGGACAGTGGGTTGAGTTCATGATGTGTGATTCCTATGGGTCACCCAAGCCAGTTAAGGCTTGGGTCCCAAACCTGAACTGATCAATTCCTTTGATTGTGTAGGGTGTCCGCTACAACGCTATCACAAATACCGGGATTATTGATAGTGGGGCATCCAGGCACATGACCAGGAACTCGTCTCTCCTTTTTAACTTCAAACAAATTAAAGGGGGACGTGTATCATTTGCTGGAAATAAAGGAGGTTACATCACTGCTCAAGGCGAATGGGAAATGAGAATGTGAAGTTTGACAAGGTCAACTACATTCAACAACTTCAAAACAACTTACTTTGAGTCTCCCAGATCTGCGATAAAGGATTCAAAGGTCAACTACGTTCAACAACTTCAGAACAACTTACATAGCTGGAGATCTGTACCGCTATGTAGTAAATGATGATTACTCAAAATTCTCTTGGGTGAAGTTTTTGAAATCCAAATCAGAGACATTTGAATCATTCAAACATCTAGTAACTACTTTGGAATCACTCTACAAGCTGAAACTAACACAGATTCGATCAGACAATGGAACAGAGTTCAAAAATTAGTGGATGGAGGCATTCTGTAGAGAGAAGGGAATTGTACATCAATTTACGTATGCCTACACTCCACAGATGAATGGAGTTACTGAAAGAAAGAATCATAGCTTGATAGAGACAACAAGAAAAAAGTTAGCTAATTCTAAACTGCCTATTCAATTTTGGAACGAGGCAGTGGCGAATGCATGCTACACTCTCAATCGAGTCTCGGTGGTCAAACGTCATGGGAAAACTTGTTATGAACTGCTCCAGCGGCGAAACCAAACTTGGAGTATCTCGAACCCTTTGGCCCACCGTGCATGTTGTTAAAGAAAACTTAGACTAGGAAGTTTAATGAGAAGGTTGAAGAAAGTATCTTTCTCAGTTACAGAATACCAGACAAGAGAGTTTATAATAACTCAACGGATCAGGTAGAAGTGTGGTGCAATGTTGATGTTCAAAGATACACCACCCCCTTGCTGGAAAGGGGCCTTCTTTCTACTTTGACTATGATGTTTTCTTTAAGTCCTTCAACCAACCTCCCTCTCATCTAGATGATGACTTATATGCTACAATGATCTACGATGTTCTAAACACTCCTCCACCAGACTCAACACCATCAGTTCCATTAGCCGATTCTTCTAGTCCTTCAGGGGGAGAGCACGAAGTAAGTGACTCCTCCTCTGATGATGAAGCAGTGGAGACTGAAAATGTGGACCAAGATGACCATGTTCCCACTAATGAAAGTACACAAGCATCAGATCTTGATGCCTCTCTAACAGCTACAGATACTGAACCTAGGATTCAAAATCTAGATCATGAAGTAGTTGTTCCCACCACTCCCAGATCTCAAATTAATTTGCATCATCGATTGGAAAAAATCATTGGGGATGTTCTATCGGGAGCCCAGACACGAAGTTAGCTATACTCAACTGATTGAGCCTCAGTCATGGAAAAAGGATATCTTCTCGATGGTGCTTATCGATGTATTCTGTCTTAATTTTAGCCAAAATATGTAAGTGAAGTCTTAAACGATGAGGCATGGATTAGTGCTATGCAAGAAGAACTACTACAACTCAAGAAGTTAGGAGTATGGACCCTTGTGGATAGACCAAAAGGTGTTAAGGTGATTGGCACTAAATGGGTACTAAAGTGTAAGAAAGATGATGAAGGGGTAATAATTAGAAATAAGGCTCAGCTTATGGTTCAAGGGTTTAGACAAGTCGAAGGCATTGACTATAATGAAGTGTTTGCACCTGTGGCACGGATGGAAGCAATTCGTATCTTTCTAGCCTATGCATCCTACATGAAGAAAAAAGTTTATCAATTAGATGTAAAAAGTGCATTCCTTCATGGTGAAATCTGTGAAAGAGTCTACGTTAGTCAACCCGAAGGATTTGAGGATCCTTATCATCGGGATAGAGTTTATAAAATGGACAAGGCTCTCTACAGGCTCCATCAAGCCCCTAGAACCTGGTATGAGAAACTCTCAACTCATCTTGTGAAACATGGTTTTCGCAGAGGGGTTAGTGACTGTATGTTATTCATCAAAGAAAAGGATGGTTATTTACTACTGGTACAGATATATGTGGATGACATAATATTCGGTTCCAGAAATAAAGAATTATCTAAAGAATTCGAATCTGTAATGAAAGCAGAGTTTGAGATGAGTGCCATGGGGGAGATGAAGTTTTTTCTTGGTTTACAGGTGGATCAGACACCAAAACAAATCTTCCTATATCAGTCCAAATATGGAGGAGATATCCTCAGTTGATTCGACATAGAGAATGCTTCAGCTGCTGGAACTCAACTTGCCACGAACCATGACGTGGCACCCGACGAAAATGGTGATATGATTGATGCTACCATGTATAGAGGAATGATCGGATCCCTAATGTACCTCATAGATATCAGGCAAAACTATGGTGATTGCAAGATGAATTACAAGTCAACATTAGCAGGATGTCAGTTCTTTGGTAGACGGTTAGTCACCTGGCAGTGTAAGAAGCAGACATCAGTTGCTCTGTCAACATGTGAAGCTGAATATGTTGTTGTTGCAAGTTGCTGTTCACAAATCATTTGGGTTCAACAGCAAATGCGCGACTACGGTTTGTACTTTTTTAACACCCCTATCTTTGTTGATAATTGTGCTGCAATTGCTATAACCAAAAATCCGGTCCAACACCCAAAAACAAAACACATCGGTATTAAATAACACTTTATACGTGACTGTTTGAAAAGCAATTAATCGATGTTGTTAAAATTAATATGGATTTTCAACGCGCCGACCTTTACACAAAAGCATATGAGAAACCTAGGTTTTTATATCTTTTAGAGGTTAATGGCATGAAAAAGAAAAGTGATGTGATTCAAGAAAATGCAAGTTCTTAGTCCGACGAGTTTTGTCTTAGTTTTTTTATTTATTTTCTTTTATTTTATTTTCCTATCTATTAAAATCCAAAAACACAAAAATATTTTCGGTTTTAGCATTTTAGGGGGAGAATACTTTAGTTTAGTATTTACTTAGTTGTAGTATTTATTTACTTAAATAAAAAAAGAAGGGGGGAGGGCAGATTAGCTGAAATAAATGAAATCAAATCTGTGATTTTTTATTCAAAGTTTATGGAAAATGATCGTACACAGGGTACAAATTTTTTGGGACTTCAAAAATATTTAAATGTTCAACATGCTTAATTGAAAGTACAAGTTTGAGAAGTCTAAGCACAACAAAGGAAAAATGATAGTAAAACTAGTCTACTACTGAGTTAACATAGAGAAAGTAGACCTAGAGGTTGCTAGTTTATTATATGATGTGTCGGTAGATTTAACACAATTGATTAGTAGACTTCAATGGTGAATTAAATTCAAATTAATTTTTTCAACATGGTGTGGGTTCATACCTTATCCCTGGTTAACACAATCAACGCATTTCCAATAAGGGGTGATGAGCAAAATAAATGTCACAAATGTGTGCGGATGACCATAAAAATGAGCAAAGCACATGGAAAAACTTCTAAATGCAATCAAGCTAATGACTAATGTTGTTGGTGTGTTATGTGCAAAAGAAAAATAAATGCTCTAACAAGAAGATAGGTTGTGTGCCTCTCTGCTATGCGGTGGCACTGACCTGAGCATAAGCATAACCTAAATATTCTAGAATTCATTGTTGTTTGCGCCTCCCTGTTATGCGATGGCACTGACCTAGGGCTTGGCATCTCTTTGAAAGCTCTTAGAATAGTTTCTTCTTGTCAAATACCCGTAGACTACTCAAAAATCTCCTGAGGAATGTTGATTACCATATAAGTGTGGGATCCACAAATGATGGTTGAAATAATAAAACCTAACTCATCACCAATGTGAGTCAAAAATCTATGTATGGATTTAAGTGGACAAATATACTAATAATCATCGTGGCTGCAACTCTCAACAGTCAAAATCATTGTGTGCATCGTATGGCTCTAGTATGATTTCCTGAAAGTCCTATTGACTCTCGAACAAAACAAGAACCTAGCATCAAAGTGAATATTAAAAGTCCCAAATGATTATGATAAAACTATATGATTCCATATTGAATCATTCTAGAAATGATCAAAGTAATTTGAAGTTATTCTGCTCAGGAAGAAAAATCTGTTAGACGTTTTCTAAAAGATTTCAATCCATCTCAAACCAAAAACACAAAAATATGTCTTGTTTAGTTTTAATTTCAAGTTGTTTTCTGTTTTTCTAGTCTTTTGTTATGTAAAAGTCGGACTATACAACTAGATGAAACTTATGAATCAGTCACTAAAAGTGGTCACGTTTGAGGCGACCAGTCAGTTTTAAACTAGAAGGATCACGTCTAAGGTGATCAAATGTTGTTAAATTAAGAGGATCATGTCTAAGGTGATCAAACGGTTTCAAATTAAAAAGGTCTTGTCTGAGTCGGTGTTCATATTGTTATATATCAAAAGGTAAAATTTTAAGTGCTTGAAAGTGTATGAGGTCAAACTCATAAGTATGAGCCAATCGCACGATTGAATCATAAGTATGAGCCAATTGCATGAATGAATCATAAGTATAAGCCAATCACACGATCGAACCATAAGGATGAACCAATCGCACAATTGAACAATAAGTATGAGCCAGTCACACGATTGGACCATGAGTATCAGGCAACCATGCGATTGGATCACAAGACTGAACCAATCGTTCGAATGGATGAAGAAGTATAAACCAGTGGCACGACTGAACCCCAGTCGCACAAATGAAGCATGCGTATGGGTCCAGTCGCACGACTGAACTTTAAAACATTATAAATAGAGGGGTTAGTCGGTCGTATTCCTTACCACCCTTCAAAGCTCTCAAAAACTGCCCATACACTAACACTCTGCCCAAAATTCCTATTATTGTGATTATCCTTTGATTGTGATTCTAACTGTCATTCTACTCATCTACAGGTACTGTGAGAATGAAATCGACTCAAATGACTGGTTAAATCAAACCCTAAGTACTGATTAAGTTAAATTCAAGAACTGAGAATAACTCTTCAATATAGAACACTTTAATGGACATAAATGTTGACTTAAAGGAAATTAAGTGCTATTTAGAATCCCTGAAAATCTAATGAGTCTAAACACCAGGTCTAATATAAAGTTTTGACATAGATTCAAAGTTGGAGTGTCCAACAGAGCAATATACGAATGGACACTCCGTATGAACTTCAGTCGCACGATTGAGCCAGGCGCAAGATTCAGTCACAAGATTGAATCAATCGGTGACTCAGTCGCACGATTGACTCAACCGCATGGCTTAACATACGACTAAGTTCAGTCGTAGGCTCAATCGGATGACTGAACTCATCCGCGGGCTCAATCGCACGACTGAACTCAGTCGTATGGTTCAATCGCATGATTGAACCAGTTTGATCAAACAGTTTAAGTTCCAACTATCATCTTTTATACACAAATCTAATGTACATATTTCTTGTGTTGCAGCAACATGGCTGACAGATGGACGATGAGCACCAAACACAATATATGTGCTCATTGTGATGCTACTTCCAAGAACGCTTCTGAGTTCACTGGGATTATAGCCTTTCTATGTAGGTCGAGGATCTACAAGGCTATCTCTGCTTCATGCACACCTTACAGGTCTATACAGCATGCCTTCTAGGAAGGTGCCTTCGTTGATCGATCTGCTAAGTAGCATTGTATTAGGAGCTCTATCTTTGGGCAGGAGATTGATATCACAAAAGAAGATCTGAGAAGGGTCTTGGATCTGGTTGAGGATCATGCCTACCCAACCAACCTGCATCCCTAACTGTTCGGGGATGCTTTCTAAGGATAAAGCACGGGGAGACATCAATGTAGGTTTGCTCAACAAGAGCAACATTTGTCAAGAAGAGCACGAGGCAGAAAAGGATGGCCCAACCAACGAATGAGGGGTGTTGTTACAGATGTCACTGATCCCACTTACACCCCAGACCAGCCACTCAGCTCAGGGGACGCCTTTGTCTCCAAGGGCTCAAGGAAGAAAAGGATGGCCCAACCATACGGCAAGAAGAGCAAGAGGCAGAGGATCACCCTAATCACCACAGCCACCACCACAACCACAGCTTCTACCACCACTACAACAGCTACCACCACCACTACCATAGCTCCTACCACCACCACCACAGCTACCATAGCTCCTATCACCAATACCACACCTCCCACCACCACTACCACAGCCACTCCACCACAATCCACTCCCATTCCTCCTCCCATCTTCACCACATCTACCACCACAACCACCACTCAACAAGCTGTTACATCCACCCAATCTCCAATGACCCATGGCTCCACTCTACCTAATATCAGATTAGAGGAACAACTTGCAAACCTAAACCGCTTAATCCTGAAGCTGATCGTAACTGATGATCTGAGAGCTACTCAGCTAAACCTGCTGATGGAGGTAAATACAGCTCAAGCAAAGCAAATCGCTCAGCTCAGTGAGAAGAATGCACAATATGAGAGAGCATTAGGCTGAGCTCACCATGCGCTTAAGGGTCACGAGTTGGTGATGGCATCAGTGAAGAGGATTGAGGATCTAGAGAAAAAGAACAAGAAGATCTTGCTAAAGCTGAAGGGATCTAAGAGTGAGCCGTTAAAGATTAAAGATGTTAATGATGTGGATGATGATGATGATTTCACTGAAGATGAATATGAAGAAGAAGAAGAATATGATGATGAGGAAGCAGGACCAAGTGGGAATGGCAAGGAGGATGATCAAGAAGGTGATGCTGCTGCATCAACCTCCACTCAAGCTCAGGAGAGGCTCAACAAGAGAAATCAAGATCAAGGAGCCTCGTCCTCAGCTCCTCAAGCTAAAGAGATGACTGATCAAGGCAAAAGTAATGATTAGATGTTTATGTATTTAAAACTTTTGTACTTGAATTGTGTATTACATTAATGTAATTAATGATTATTTATGTTTGGTTTTGTTTCAAATTCTTGATTAATGACTTATGGTGATGTGTTAAATGTTTAATCAAATAGATGAAGCTCAACAACAAGATGAATATGATGTCGTCCCCTTTCAACAAATCAAGACTCAACTCACTATGATTCTTGATTTGCAAGGGATCGTTAGAAGGTCAGTGAGCTACACTCCCGAAGAAGGAGAAATCATACATTATTTAACCGACGAGCAGCTAGTTGAGATGTTCCGACTAAATCCTGATGAAATTGTCAAAGATGCTCCAGAAGTCGATGTTCTAAATGATGAGGAGCTACAGGATGTCGATGAGATTGAGATAGAAGATATGATAGCTGAGCACTATCCGGAGTACACTGACCCTGAGGGCAATGTTATCCCCAACTTGGGCGAAACGTTTGGCAGTGCTACTTTTGAGAAGTTGGAGGAGATGGAGAAAGAGAAAGAAAAGGATGAAAGTCAAGTCCAAGCTTCTATTGTTAATTTTGATTTAAAGAAAGCTGAATGGGCCGCTTGTTTTGATGAAATGAAAGCCCAGTGCGCACCTCCAAAGCGAATGCCTAGACCAAACTATACAAAGTCAAGAAACATCAGAAGGTGTCTGGCAAAATCATTGCATGGGCTTATTTTGAAGAATTGAATGTCTATGTTGTATAGAGAGAGAAGGGGGTTGAGTACTTCAGATATCCACATTATCTGAAGACTCTTCCTGGTTTTGAGCTCAACCGCCTAGCATGCTTAGATCTTTTGTATGCCAACCCGATGAAGATGTCGGGATGGTTTGAGGCAGCGTTGAAGAAAAAATACCACATCAGATGGGTAAACTTAAGAACTCAACAACCTAAGAGGTTCATTAGTAAGTGTGAAGTTGATCCTATATCTGGAAGACCGAAGGTTGTGCTGTAGTGGAGTCCCCACGCATAATGTCCAAGATTCCCTTACGGGAAATGCCTCAGGACTTCACTCCACACTTCAAATGGTGGTATTATGAATGGCGGAAGGGAGAAGTAGTTATAGTTTTGAACAAAGATGGAAAGATAGATACTATCAGGGTACTCGACCCAATGTGGCTTACCAACTTGTCTGCAGAAGATGTTTATACTTTATACAAGTGGCCACTGTTCTATAACACATAAGACATTATACAAGCTCTACAGCTCTAACACGTTATACGGCTCTTCTTTGTATTTAAGATACACGCAGGAGTCACAAGAGAAGAGAAGTACAAGAAGTTTCAAGAACATGTGAAGAATGTTAGACAATAGGGTAAACTAGGTCCAAGGGGGAGTTTGTAGATACATGATGTTCCTAATTTATGTGCTTTAATATAAAAGCCTTTCATTTCTTACATATGTGTAATGTAATGACTTAATGAAATATAATATGTGTTTGATGTTTATTTATGTTTAATTATTTCGTATTATTATTGTGTTGAGTCTAATTCATATGTATGAACTTCATATATAGGTTTCGGGTTGTTGTACATAGTTCTTAGTCAATAATGATTGAGAAATGTGTTCAACCTAGACGGATGATTATTAATGCTAATGGACCATACGCATGAATATCATGCTTATGGACCAGTCGCACGACTAAACCAGGAGACTGGATCAGTCGTATGATTGAGACATAAGATTGACTCAGTCGCACGACTAAACCTTCAGTTGTACATATGACTCAATCGCATGATTCAGTAGCACGACTGAACCATGCTAATGGTTTAGTTGTACGAATGGAAACTGCAAACCTATAAATACCACTTAATTCATGGAAAAACATAACACTTGAAAAAACTAAAGAGAGATTTCATATATTGATAAACCCTAGTCGTCCAGAACGTCTAAGACAGCCAATCAAACTTCAAAGTTCGATCTTGATCAATCCCTACTCATTCTTAACGTTTAGTTCATTCTTATATCGACTGGGTTATCGTTCTCACTGATTGGATCCCCAATCAAATAGGATTCCGCACTATTTGATCTGGTTTCAGGTAGAATCTGTTAGTATTCCGTACGTACACGGTCTTGACACGTAGTGTCCATAACGTGTGCGAAAAGCTATTTTAGGAATATCTTGCTCCTTAACCCTCAGCTGATGGTAACCAGATCGAAGATCTATCCTCGAGAACTAACTAGCACCTTGTAGCTGATCAAATAGGTCATCGGTCCTCGGCAATAGATACTGATTCTTCACCGTCAACTTGTTCAGCTCCGGATAGTCAACACACATCCTCATACTATCATCCTTCTTCTTCACGAATAAGACTAGAGCACCCCAAGGAGAAATACTCGGTCGAATGAACCCTTATCAAGCAACTCATGTAGTTGCTCCATTAGTTTCTTCATCTCGGTCGGAGCCAACCGATACGGTGCCTTAGCTACAGGCTAGGCACAGGGTATCAAGTCGATCTGAAACTCGATCTCATGGTCTGGTGGCACACCTACTAAATCTTCTGGGAACACGTTTGGGAAGTCACACACAACTGGTACATCAGATAGTTATGGTGTTGGCGTATCCACATCCTTCAAGTAGGCCAAGTAGGCACTACACTCATGCCTCATGCACTTTACGGCCACCGCCATCGAAATCACCTTCGGAATAGTCGTAACTCAATCACTGTAAATTGTCACCGAACTTTCGTCAGGCGCTATTAATCTAACCATCTTTTTGCAACACACATTGTTCGCCTCGTAGTCCATTAACCAATCCATTCCAAGGACTACATCAAAACCACCTAAGGTCATCACGAATGGTCTAACATGAAACTTATGACCTTCTACTTCTATGTCACAACCTTCTATCATCTCAGAAATCCTAGTAGACTTACCTATGACAGTTTCTACATCAAAGGGCTCACCAATACTTCTACTCCTTATGGGCAACTTAACATAAAAGGCAGCAGAAATGAAACTCCTACTAGCACCAGAATCAAATAACACAGATGTGAGAGTTTGGTTTACTAGAAATGTACCTGACACCATATCGGGGTCCGTCCTAGCCTCCTCCTGGGTAATCGTGAAGGCTCTAGCAATCACCTTCTGCCCTTCACCTTCATCCTTCTTCACTACCCTAGAACTTTCAGCCCTCGCCTTCTTATAGTCCTTATTCATGTGGCCCTCCCCGCCACAGTTAAAACACCTCTTCACCTTGCACTGTCTTGCCATGTGGCCAGACTTCCCACACTTAAAGCATACATTAGTTCCCACCTACAGTCTTCGTTGTGATCCTTCCCACACTTTTCACACCTCTTTATCATCGCATCGGATGTGACCACACATCGGTTATCCACTCGCGCACCCTTGTTGTTTACCAGGGCACCACCCTGTCCATATCTCTTCCCGCTCCAATTCCGGTCTCCATCACTATTCTTACTCACCTCTGCTACCATCACTTCCCTTTCATCATACAACCTCCCTTCCAGATCAACCACCAACCTAAACATGTTCGGCCGGGAAACAATCATAAGCTTGCGGATGTCTGTTGGCAATCCTTGGGTGTACCTCTTGATCTTTCGTGACAAGGGCGTCACCTAATCCTGCACCAAGCGTGCCATCTCATTGAATTTGGTGGTTTATTGCTGATATGTCTTGGTTCCCGCCTCCAGTTGTAGAAATTCTCTCTCTATCTTATCCAAGTCCCTATGAGGATAGAACTCCTCAATCACCAACTTCTTCAACTCTGCCCACCTCATCCTTCCAATCTCTCGGCTACCCTCGGCTTGGACGATATTGTCCCACCAACACAGAGCCGAATCCGCAAATAAGTGGGCAGCAAACATCACCTTCTAATCTTATCTTCATTTATGGATATCAAGCACAGCCTCCATCTCTCGTGCCCAGTGATGGGCAGTAGAAGCAATGCCATTGTCATCGAATGTTGGGGGCTTGCATCTTTGAAAAGCCCCATAAATACAACATCATGTTGCCTCAGGGACGGGCTCTTCTTCCTCTTCCTCATCAGTAGAGACAACCGTCTCGGTCTCCGGTTGCCCTCTTTCTCCCGAGGATCGGTTCCTCTCCTTCCTTTCTCCTTCTCATACATCCTTAATCACTTTAGTCACCACAGACGGTAAGATCATCTGCATTACTTGATGAACCTCCTCAACAATAGCCACCTTCACCAAGGCCCTTAGATTAGCACTCTCGTCACCACCCTCCAGATGAGGGGTCGCAGGCTCTTCATGAGCCAACTCTTCAACCCTAGGCCTTCCACTCGTGACCCGTGGTCCAGCTAACTGGGTAGTGAGATTGAGATTCTCACTGGGATCAAATATAGTGATTGAGTCAAAGATTGTATGGCAGAATCAAACAATAAATAAACATTCAATGCAATAAATACTCATAAATGCTTGTTGGTGTTGATAAAGGTGATTGATTACAATAAAATGCTAGGGTTTGAGCATTAAACAGTAATAATACACCTTGAGAAAGTAAGACACAAAATATTCTAATTGTCTATCAACATTCACCTCATGTATGAGGTAATCTATTCTATTTCTAGGCTGACAAGATGCCTTTTTACAAAATAACTAAACTACCCCTGACCTATACATCAGAACTACTCTAAGTCTTCATCAGCATTTCTTATGTTCATCTGTATTGACAAATGCGGATGAGTTGGACTAGATCAGCATTTCCTTTTGTTATCTGCGTTAGTATTTTGGTCATCTGCATTGGGTAATGCGGATGAACAAATACTTATGTTCATTTGTTGTCCGGCATCTGCATTTGCAAATGCGGATGAACAAAACTTGTCCGCATATCTTTTTGGCTATCCGCTTTTGTTAATGCGGAAGAACAAACACTTGTCAGTATTTGTTTTATGTCTTCCGCATTTACAAATATGGTTATCCAACACTTGTTCTTCTTAGTAGATTCTTCATCCGTATTAGTTCTTGGACTTAGGGAGTTTCAGCAGACCAACCATCAACTCACCAATTGAATTGGCATGTATGATCCTTTCAGGGTCTAACAAACTCAAATAGTTGCTCTTAATCAGAATCACTTTGAGTGCCCATTTCAGTTGAAACATTCTCACAAGATGGTTTAAAATAGTTTGGAAACAATTGTAAGTCAAAAATATAAGCGGGGCCATCCCCCTAACACAAGGAGTGTGCTCATTAACAACAATGTTGGATGATTCCTCAAATTGTTGATTTTCGATGTTATAGACTCTATAAGTAATAGAGGTGGAGAAATATCCAACAAAGATTGCATCATACGAATTCTCAACAAATTTTTCCAAGTTGTCCTTTGTGTTAAGTATGGTACACCTGTTGCCAAAGGACCTTAGAAAGACAATGAACGGTGGCCTCTTGTTCCATAACTCATAAGGGGCTTTCTATGTGGCTTGAAAATGAGGACCTTGTTCTGCACATAGCATGCAGTGTTGACTGCTTCTACTCAGAATGTTAGAGGCGGCTTTGAATCAGCTAACATGGTCCTAGCAGCCTCAAGCAGTGTCATGTTCCTCCTCTCAGCAACACTATTTTGTTGAGGAGTTCTAGGAGCACTGTATTGTCTGGTAATCCCTTTTGAGTTACAGAATGAGTCAAGAATTTGATTCTTAAACTCAGTCCTTGATCACTCCTGATTATCTTTACCTTGTGATCACTTCGATTTTTAATTTTAAGAATAAACAACTTTAAAGTTTCAGCAGTTTCATCTTTAGTTCTAAACAGAATACCCATGTAAATCTTGTAAATTCATCAACTACCACAAGGTAATATGATTTCCTTCCAATGCTCCTTTTACTTGTTAGACCAAATAAATCCATGTGCAATAAGTGTACTAGGGTGGTGATAGAGTTAACCTCTTTGGATTTGTGAGAGACTCTATGTTGTTTTCCTTTCAGGCAAGCCACATAGTTGTCTCTATAGAAAAATTCCTTTTTGGGCATGCTATGTACCAAGTTATTTTAACCAATTTGTTCATGGTTTTAAAATTTACATGATACATACGTTTATGCCATAAGGGAGGCTTATCATCATCAACTTTGGAAAGAAAGCATGATACTTCAACCAATAGGGAAGCAATGTTCATATCCAGCATGTACATATCCCCTTTCCTACAATATCTAAGAAGCACCAATTCCTGAGGAATTTTCATCCCAGGTTTGAGGATGATGAACTCATGTTCTGTGAAAAGCATTTGATGCTTTTGATCACAGAATTGAGAAACACTTAAGAGATTGTGTTCAAGCTGCTTGACAAAGTTTACTTTTTCAACTCTTAACAAGCCATTGGATACACTTCCTCTACCTGAAATGTATCCTCCAGTCTCACCTCCAAATTAAACAGGACCTCTATCAAAATGTTGAAATTGTTGAAGTAGAGATCTGTTCCCGGTCATATGTTTGGAGCATCCATTGTCCAATATCCAGACATTGTTGTTCTTGTCTTGTGAATGTCCCTGCACATAAGGTGAAAAGTTAGTTTTGATTGGAAATCCAAGCCCGACTGGTCTTGGGTTTTTTTATTGCTGATGACATAATTGAACCGAAATGAATGGTAGAGGGTTCAATTGATGTCTTTGAAGAGGAAGATGTGGTTGCAGCATCTTGTCCAATCTTCCATTCCATCCCATGTTTGGTAAGTTTAGATGAGTTTGTTGAAGCTTGAGCAGCATGACCTTCTTCCAAAGTTTCTTTGTTTTCGCAAGAAGAGTTCACTACCTTCTCTTCTGAAGTAGCCTTCTTCTCGGAAGATTTTGAGGAAGCTCTTTTGTTCTTTTGAGCCTTCCTTTGCTTAACTTCCAAAGCCATTTCCCTTTCAGAAGAATGAGTTTCTTCTGAAAGAAACTTAGCTTCGGAAACTAGCTTTCCTTTTCTCATCACTTGAACCATGTGATAAGGTCCAAATGTGAATCCTTCCTTGGTTGCTTCCCTTTTAACATTATTTGCATAGTGTGTGCTTGCTGGATTTTAATAACAATCTTTAACCAAGTGGTTTTGTAGACCACACATTTGATGGCTGAGATTTCTTCATCTTCTTATCTTCCTCTGCAGCCTTCCCGTTTGACATTTGATCCTTTGGCAGGATAGAAGTGTTGGCACTACACTCCTTACCTGAATCAGAAGTGCCTACCACCTGGAATCCAACTGAAATGAAAACAACCTTTTGCTTTGGGTCAATCTTCAGCTTAGATTCGGCTAATTTCTTAGTAGTTCTTCTGGCTACCTTTGCCCGGTTTCTTCTAGCTTTGCTGGATAGGAGTTGATCATCACAAGTAGAAATGGGTTGATTTACCTGTTCCTTTCTTGTGGTGGTCTCCATTATTGCATCATTCTTCAACTCAAGTGAAGATGGGTCAGTAGATGGGACCTCTTGCTCTTCAGTACCATACCTTGGATGTCTTATAGACTCATAAGAGTGTGGTGAAGAAATCTCATTGGTCCCCAACCCTCCTTTGTTTTGATAACAAATTTTGGAGTGGGAGGATGGTGCAATAATGGCTTGGAAGTTTTGCTTAGAAATAGCATGCTTCCTAGCTTGAGCCTCAGCAATTACTTGCTTGGCTTGAGCCTCAGTTAACTTGGATATTAAATCCTTAATTTGAGTCCTGTAATTAGTGTGCTCATGTTTTAAAGAGGAAACTATTTTAAATAACTCCTCAATTTTATGTTGATAGTTAGATTCAGCCATTTCAAAATCAACTTTTAAGATGTTTAAGGGCTCAATATCGGATTTAATTTCCATGTTATAGTCCTCGTACATTTTAACCTTGGCAATACATGCTGGAGTATAGAGATGTTCATATACCTTAGAGTTGTCTATTCCAGCCATGAGTGCCTGTGCATGGGTGACATCTTGGACCATAAAGCTCCAATCAACTTCTTGTGCAACAACAGCAATTTCAGTTGATTTTCTAGTAGCTTTTGGTGTGGAAGGATGTGAGGAGGCATGAGCAAATCCTAGGATTGATTTGGGAGATTTGCATTCGCTAGCAAAATTACTCGGTTGGTTATAGTTGTAACACTTGGCTTTTGCTTTGTCAACCCCGAACTTGTTGCTTATTGGGTTTTGAGGGAACGACCTTCATGTTCTCTTAAAGAACTTCTTTGCCCTATAGGTTAGCAGAGCCATTTGTTGGAATATGTCCATATACTCCACCTCATCCAGGATTAAACACTCTAGATCTTCACAATAGAACTGAAAATCATTTGAGTGTCCACTCCCTGAGACAAAAGCACAGTTGTCCTGAAAGGGACTAGACTGAGCTTGTTGAGACCTTGGGGTTTCAAGGAATGTGATGTAAGGCCCAGAAAAGCTGGATTGCTGCTGTGGGTACTGTAGGTACCGATGAGGTTGAGGGGCTCTTAAGCCTTCAGCAACCATGAGAGTGTTGCTTGAGGAAAGGCTTGAAGATCTGCTTCCTTGACGGCTACTCTTGTTTTCAATCTCTACATGGTATCCATCAAGAATACCTTATAGCTCAGTCATTGTGAGTGTGTTCACATTCTCTATCCTTTTGATGGAGATATAATAGAACGTCCACTTATTGGGAAGTGCACTCATGAATCTCCTTGAGAGGTCTCTCAATTCAGGAGCTATTCCCACAGACTGAAGGGAAGAGATAAGATCCATGTACCCGAAGTATTGCTGGTGCTAGGTCTCTCCAGCAATATGAGTGAAATTCTCAAATTGCTGCTTCAGGAAATCTTTCTTCGAATCATTGGAGTTGGAGTACATCAAGGTTAAGGCATAAAATAGTCCCTTAGCAATTTTGCAATTTTCAAACCCCACCATAATGGAGTTGGGATTTGTTGTCATCAGGACTGTCAATGCCTTTTCATCAATGTCTATCTGCTTGAGGTCTTCTTCAGAGTAGTCATCCACTGCTTTCTCTATCATGGCACCACCACCAGAAGGTGAAGCCACCTTTGGCTTGTAGGGACCATGGGCAATGGATCTCCAGATGCGGCTATCTTGATATCTGATGAACCCTTCTATACGTCTGCTCCAATGTCTGCAGTTATCTGGGGTGATGATGGGTGCTTTAGTCATCGTCCCTATTTCACATTTAGATTTTTGGTTCAAGGCCATGTTTTGAGTGTAGTAAAAGAGTGAGTAAACAAGAGGTTGATTAGGATGGTTAGATCACACAATCAAGAGACTAGAAGCTCTGATACCAATTGTAGGATCGGTTTTTATACTCAACACAAGTATTTTCTCTCAAACTCACTAACAAACTCAAGAAGAAGAGTTCTTCTAAGAGTTGATTATAATATACTAAGTAACACAAGAAAAGCACAAGAGAATAATTTCAAGATACTTGTATATGTTATTTCTCAACTAAAAGTTTACAAGACTCTTACAAGCTTACTACAAGAGTTACAAAGAGAAACTATATATACTACTACCTACAGCCGGATATACTTTGATACCAGCTGGAAACCTTAATCTAAATCTAATACTGCAAAGTTAAAGTTAAGGTATCTTAGATAAAATATTATCTAAGATACAGTAGTCATGACATGTCCATGACTTACCTTTTGTCACCAACTAAAGTTGGCAACTGTACTAACTGATAAACTATGAACAGTGGAATAAAGTAAGGTCAACTACATGCCTATGGGAAAGTGCCATGCAATATCTCAGAGATTTGCAGCGGAGTGTCAGAGACACCATTCTTATGTCCACTAGTTCATAGTAAGTACTTCCAAAGGTTAATTGGCTTCGGAGAAGCCACTTATACTTCGGAAGTAGTTACTTCTTCCGAGGCTTCTTTTGGACTTCATACTTTGAAAGTTGTAGTCTTCATTTCTTCCAAGTGTTGAACTCTTCAGAAGAGTAAAGACTTTTTCTTCGGAAGCTGAGGCTTATCTTTGGAAGTTCCTTTGAGCTTTGCTTCGGAAGTTCAGCATGTACCTTCGGAAGTCCTGAACTTGTCTTTGGAAGAGCTTTATTAGTTGTACTCAAAATCTTCTAAGTGTTTGGTTTTGGTTGCACCAGCCTTTATGATCCAACAAGTGCCCATGTGCCTAAAAGTTTCTCATGCACCTAAGTGTTCCCATGTGCTTGAAAGTTCATGCATTTGCATAGGGCTCATGCACCTAAAGACTTAGAATATTTTTTGGAATTTTGGGTAAAAATGAATTTTTAGGCTTTGACTTGGGATGTTCTCGGGGGTGATGTATGATGATTGTATGATGTCTTATGATGAGTGATGTGGTTATATATGCTTATGTTTATGTATGTTTTCTTTATGTTCCGTATTATGTAAATTTCCATAGCTTTGTGTGCTATGTTAATAGCAATAAACTTAAAGTATTATGTAAAGGAAAGTGGAATTTAATGATAATGAAAAGAGGAACATAAAGAATGAATGAATGCATGCATTAATGAATGAAAAAAGGAATGAAAAGTCTTGCAAGCAATGTAAGGTGGTTCACATCCAATGAAGGGTGTTAACTCAACTGTGTCTGGGTTAGCTACCCTGGAAGGATGCACACTGGGGTCTAATCCTTGTGATTGACCATATGTATGGGACTCTTGTCGCTTGCCCCAAATACTGGATTCAGCTTCTATATAATGTTCGGGGTCTATTTATAGACCTTAGACCCAGTAACTAGCTCCGTGCATAATGTTTTGGGGTATAGCACATGGCATTGGTCCAGATGAGAAGTGAAGGTTAATGATGTTTGTATGAAATGTACAGTAAGGAATACAATGAATGAGAACAAAAAATAATGATGATGTACATTGCATGATGAATGAAAATGAATGAATGATGATGAAAGATAATAATAATTCATCTATTTAAAGTAAAGAACGGTTTTAAACAAAGTAAAGTATTTTATTTTTATAAAACTAGAACTCACTCAGCAACGCTAACTTTTTATGTATTATCCAGGTGATTGTTGTTGAGGATGGCACAAGGCAACTACTTGACTTATTTTGGATGGCATCCATTTTATATAACAATGATGTTTTTATGATGTAATGCAAACAATGAGAGTTTTGTAATGGTTAACAATGTTGTATTATTTTGCAAAAGCAGTTATTCATATATGAAATGGTTTATTAAGTATTCACTACAATGTTTTCGTAAATATGAATGTATGTCTTATGTTTTATGTGCAATGATTGTCCAACTATGAGCGTCCGGAGAACGGTGCCTTACAATTATAAATCACCTAATCTCAAACCCTTGTTAACTCTAATGACACTAAACCATTTTCACCCACCACTGATTTTCAATAACAACCTCATCAAGAACAAGTATTTCCGGTAGCTGAATCAAGCACAAGCTCTGCAAGTGTAGCTCCTACTAAAGAGATTAAACTTGAGGAAGAAGATCATGTTGAGCAGGTTTAGAATGATGAAGTAGTATGTTTGGAAGATGTTAATAAACTAGATCAAGCAACAAATGAAGAAGGTGAAGGTGAAGAAAACTATGTTGATGTTATTGCCTACCATAAAGAAGATCTGAGTGATGAAGACATTCATGTGAGTAAGAGTTATCTAGTGGCTGAGTAAAACAAATTAACAATCAAGTCAAACAAGAGGTTAGAAAGGATAAGAGAACTAAAGAGGATGATAAGGGAGAAAGTGGAGTTGTTAACCAAACAAGAATCTTCATTAAAGAGGTTGAGAGAAAATGCTCAACAGAATAAATTGATAGATGCACTTCATGAGCTGATTAGAGAACTTAAAGATTATGTGAAACTTGAGAAGGATGAAAAGGAGAATTTTCAAGTATATTTGGAGAAAGCTAACAATTCTTTGAGCAATCACTTAGAGATTATAAAAACAAAACATCAAGAAATTGATGAGCTAAAGATAAGACTTTGTGCTCTTGAATCAAGTACTCCATCAACAATAACAACAAGAGAATCTGCTAAAGCCTCAAAGTCAATCATACAATACAATAGAAAAATAAAATATCTGGGATCTTTCAAGAAATAAGTGATAGGAATTGAAGACTCTCATAAGAAAACAAAGATTTCCTCTCTAGAGCACACTCCTTCAGTGGATGTATCCACTTTGAAGCCTATAACACATGCTGAAGTAGAGAGTGAGGATGAATAGGAAAAGTTGACAAGATGGAATCTCCAAAAGAACAAAAGAAGTCAAAAGATGATGATTTGCTGACTACAAAAGATACCTTGGAAGAGAGGCCAGAATCTACTTTGTTCATGACTCTGATCAACCATGGCTTTTCATATGACATGGTTGAAAGAATGACTATGAATAAGATGACGGATGTACTTAAAGATTTTGAGCTTGCAAGTTTCATGATCCTAAATTGCAGCTATGAAACCTTCATAGCAATTCAGTCTATTCAGAAAACAAAGAAAGAGCTTGGTCAGTGTGAGCCAACTGAACTCAGCAAATATAATATGACTTGTTGGTTGCAAAGTCACAATAACAAGATGCATGAGCTGAAAGGGATATCAGTGGGTAAGCTAAGAAGAATGATGGAACATTTTATGATCATGGAATTGGAAACTGGAGTGAAATTTGGGAATGAAGCTCCAAATCCTGCCTATGAACATCAAGTCAAGACTCCTGCTGAACCTGTGATTATTGAAAGCAAAGATCAGCATAAAGGAAAAGAAAAGCTCATCAGGGAACCAAGAGAAGTGATTCCTGGCAAGGTATGGCCACTGGGCACAACTGTGAGAGAGATCACCGAAGAAAATCATCTCTAATCTAGTTGTTTGATCATACCATAACTCCCTACTGATGAAGAAAACATGATTATGGCCTGCAAATTTGATCTAGAGTGGGATTGTGCAATCATTAAGAGGGTGTCTAAAGGAGTTTAATACTTCCATTTACTTGAAACAATTTTGGTACTACCTGATGTTGATATACATGACCTTCAAAGTTTAATCATCTCCAACTACCTAATAAGCCCAAGAGGAAGAGACTTTTCTGTTTTAGTGGGGAAGTTGAAAACAAAATTCAAGGATGATGTTTTTAAGAAAGCTAGAAGAGAAGATGTTGAACATAGGAAAAGAATTCAATGGCAGAGAAGATCTAAATCCAACTCCTCTAAACTGATTGATGATGAATTTCTGAAGGGAGCTGGATACTCTAACAGAAGATCAACTGCAATTAAAGTTATTGACGAAAATCAATTTACATTTCTCATAATTGAATGGGGATATGTTGAGAGAACAAGGAGCTGGTGTTGTTAAGAGATGAAGAAAGGAAGAAAACTCATAGTATAAGAATTTTTGATCCATTGGAAATCAAGCTTCTCCATCCAAACTACACTTATATCTTCATGATAAGTATTTCCCTAAGCTGAATGATGCAAAATGTCAAAATGACTTATGCTTGTGTGCACACCTTATTCAATTCATTGACAAATTGCATCCAAAGGCATATAAGAGAACGAAGTTTGAAGTTGGCCATATAACATCTTGTATTTTTCCGTTAATTAAAAGTTAACATCGTTAATTCTTGTAAGGGCCATTGTTGTCAATTATGAAACTTATGGATTATTTATGCCTATTGCTTAGTTGTCATTAATCTTTAATATATGAAAGTTAATAATTAAATTTATTAAAATAAACATAGTAATAATAATTGTAATAATAATAATAATAATAATAATAATAATAGAAATAATAACTTATAAAAGTTGAATATTTAATAAGTTGTAAAATAATTAAAACTTAAAGTTTAATTAAGCTAGGGGGTATTTATGATAATTTGTAAACTTAAAAATGGAAGTTTATACATAAAATAATAAACTAAAAAACTTCAGGGACTAAAAGTGGAAAAAATCCCAACCCTTTACCCCCAACCTTGCTTTTCCGGTCGAGCTCCAGTCAAATTCTGGTCGAGCTCTGGCAATGACCAAAATCGCATCTTAACTTCGAATTAGGACTCGAAAAACATGGCAACCGGTTCGTCAACACGAATTGAACTCGTTTAAACACTTTAATTGCACTTAAAAGATGTTATGAATCCAAATAGCTCGAGTAACCGGTTACCTTAATCATTGAACTGTTCACCCATAAAAACACAATAATAATTCAATTATATGGTACCTAATCGATGATTTAATCAACTCTACGCTATTACCAAACGAAATTCTATCCGAAACATACCTAATCATCACAATCGAACATCACACTCATCGCGACTGCTGCTTGGCCGAACACTATTCTCTGCACACTTTGAAGATAAATTGATTGAGGGTTTTCAAGGATCATAATCCACTGAAACTACACACAAAGTTAATTTGGTTTCCATAACCATTACATATCCAACGAATTCGGTTCTTGGTCGTGACCTGCTCTACCATCGAAGAGCATCAGTTCGACCTCAATCAAGTGAGTAAATCACATCAATACACTCGGTTTTTCTTAATGAATCAAAGCCCTGTGATTAATTTGGTTGATAACATAGGATTAATGCTCAATTTTGATCCAACCATTCTAGGGTTCATAGGGTCCTAGGGAGGGTTCTTCACAACTATGTTTTTATATTTTAAAAACCATTCCATACCAAGGCAACGACCCTGGTTTATTGGATACATGCTTGCATTCTAGATTTGAGATCTCGGGTTCGAACATGGGGACCCTTAAACCTTTCTTTATGGCCTTTTTCTAGCTTTTAAAATATGTAAAAAAAAATCTGAAAATTATTAAATATAATATTATAAACTTTGTTTATTTTTAAAATCACTTTATTAATTTCTATAAATTTATTCCTTAAATAATTTTAATATTTTATATAATAATAAGAATTACATTTAATTTATTTTTTGTAAAGGAAATATTTTAAATAATGATTTAAATCATTAAAATGATTATTGGTTCACACGTTATTGTTTAAAATTATAATTTTTACAAATAGAAAAATATAAAAAAAATGTATTTACACTTTATATTTTTTTTCAACGATTAAAGATTTACTTCTTTAAGATAAATTATTAGCTTGGTGTAATTCTTTTCACTAAAATAAAAACAAAAGTATTTGCATTATTAACTTTATATATCAAAACCCCAAAATTTGTCTCTTAAAACCCTAGATCATGTTTAAACGTTAAATCTCATTATTAAGAACTTAAACTTGTAATATCTATACGTATAGGTACCTTGTAAAGGGATTCGTTGGAACTTTGACTAATATTCTTATTGTAACCTTTCATGTTTTTTATTAAATAAAAGTTAACATCGTTACATTCTTGTAAGGACCATTGTTGTAATTTATGAAACTTGTAGGTTACTTATATTTGTTTCTTTATTTTGTATTCTTTCTTCAACTTAAAAAGTTAACATTTTAAACAATTAAAAGGAATATGTTGATAATAATAATAATAATAATAATAATAATAATAATAATAATAATTATTATTATTATTATTATTATTATTATTATAAATTATAATAATAATAATAACAATAATATAAATAATAATAATGATAATAATAATAATGTTAATAATAATAATAATAATAATAATAAAAGTAATATTAATAACAAAATAACTTATAAGTAATAATAAT
>BJCM01206583.1:0-12850 GCA_018326385.1 Flaveria bidentis | reverse complement strand
TGTTTCTAGTATGTTTTCAAACCCAATCATCAAACCCATCTGTTCTAAGCTTAACATGGCTATTCTAAACATGAATAACCTATAAGCATTCAAGAATCATTATCCAAACATGCATAATACATACGGTTAAACATACATAAACATTTGAAAATCTTTTTAATACATTTTTAGCCCCAAAGGTGTTTAAAACAAGTAGAAACCGGGGTCTAGAAACTCACCTGGTGTAACTTGGGTGTTTCTTCCTTCAAACCCTTTTTGCAACTGAGTTCAAACACCTAAAAACACCACCAAACACACACACCCGAGCACATACACAAACACATAAGCACATAAACATATAACCAGGATAAAACCCGACATAAACACTTAAAAACCATGAATTCTTACCTTGAATTCAATTTCCTCTTTTCTTCTTCTTTAAAACTCGAAGTTCTGCTCTCTCTCTCTCTTTCTAAAACCGAAAGAAAGAGTGATGTGAAGGGAAGGTGGGCGGCCATGCCCACCTTTACACCAACTTTTCAAAGATTTGTCCTTTTGGACACTTTTAGTCCCTTCACTTGGACTTTATTGCTTTTCTTTCTTTTATTTATCATTTCTTGTCTTTTAAAATAACCGGGTGTTACACATGCATGCATAAATTTTACGTCTGCATGTATCCATGTATATAAGTTTTTGATACCAAACATTATTTGATCAATCACTTCAACATTTTAGCACCAAACATACACCAAATAAACAAAAATACAACCCAATCAAACACCACAATACAATAAAACCTCAAAGAGAATTTGACATCAAAACAAAACTAAGCAAACCTTAAAACACCTAAACCTCAACATAAGCATAACCTAAGCTTTAGTCTCGGTTCATTAGAGCATTAAGCAAACCGATTAACAACTTAAATATTTTGCAATTACAAGACTTGATGAGTCATTTGCCCTTGACCGCCACCTAGCTCTAAGGGACACTCACCATGCCTTATTACTTGCCACCTTCTAAACCTAGTGCTATAGGGTAATGATGAGGTCTTCCCTATTAAACTTGGCCGAAGACTCCCCATACACACCATCATCTCAAACAAACACCACCACCTCTACTCTCTTAAAAACTCTCGATCACCACTTCACCATAACATCCGAGTACCACCATCACCTCCATACCTTCACCTCTCGATTCACACTCCACCATCTCTACTCCCTCAAAACTCTCGGTCACCTCTCACAAACCGCACACCACCACCAACTCAACTCTCGGTCACCACCATAACACCATCCAAGCTTAAGTCAACCACCATCTTCCAAACCATTGTAGAAAAAGAACCAAGATCGGGGAGCCAAATCAAATTGGATCATCAGAGAAAGAAGCTATCATCAGTTATCCTCACCCTCTCTCATTATCAAAATCAAGGTTTCAATCCCTAAACCATAACTAGTTAAGTTTACCAAAATATATATGTGTTTAAACAACACATATAACCAACCCTTATGATTAAACATACAAGTTCTTCACAAAATCTTTCAAATATGTCAATGTTATCAAAAGGCATTAAGAAATATTTTATGAATCTAAAGGAAATGAATAAGTATTGGTAACCAAAAGTTATATAGAGGAAATTATCAATAAAGAGTTGAAAATTTATGTGCAAACTTGTTAAATTTGTTTTGATGTGTAAATGAGTGTAATTATAGGAACAAGTATTGTAAATATGTTCTATTAGGAAATATTATTCTGCAAATTTTGATACCATTACTATAAGTAAAATAATTTATATAAATTATCTAAGTGTTTGGAAGAAAATTTCATGTTGGAAGAACCGAACCTGGCAAGTAGTTGGAAAAATTATATGTTGATTCTTATGATTTATAAGACTTGCAAAAAAAGTTTTGTGGCCTAATTCGAAGTTATGCATAAGTTATGAATTTTAGAAATTTTTGCTATTTGAAAATCGGGGAAAATACTTAAACTTTAAGATAAATTATGAAAAATTTACAGAAAGCACGATAACTAGAATAGAGCAGTTTGTATAAAGATCATGAAAATAGGCTCTTCTATGATTTACAGAAAATCAGGTCATATTCTGCTATTTTTACTGAATATTGTTAAAATAATAAAAATCATGAAAATAGGCTCTTCTATGATCTAGGACCTGAGAAAAGTTTTAGAAAATATAAATTTTATGGCATATATTCTGATAAAGTTTGAAAAATTTTAGAGGCCCGAAGGTATTTCTGATAATTTGTTCAAATAATATAAAAATTATAGAAAATAAACTGTAAATCATTGGAATATGAACTTTTGATATGTTATGTCTAATTTATAGACTCACTTTCTGAAAAAAATTTGTGGTATATGTTTGAGTATAATTTTTGTAATAGATTTTATAATCTGAGGTACTGAAAATTTAGAAGAAAAGATATTTCTAAACTATAAATGTTTTGTTTATAGGTTATCCATTGAAGTAAAAGGTGAGACTCATAGTCCCATTTTATTTTTATAAGCTTTTTGGGGGAAAACATACTGTTTTTATGATTGATGCAATTATGTAAGATTTTGAGATGTACTGTCATTTATGTTACAACCATTAATTCAGATGTGGAACTGTTGGATAAAACAAGTAGCGCTACTTAGGAAAATATTTTCTACACCAACAAGATGAGTGTTGTGATGCTATATTATCTGATTTTATAAATTATGTCATGATAGTTATAAATCATCTGAGTATTATGTAAGGTTTGGTTGTATTTGATGCATCAAAAATATTTTGTCTGAAATTAAACCTATGATCTCACCAACTATATGTTGACCATTTTGAGTTTGCTTTTTCAGGAAATCATCATGACTAACAACATAATGTTCTCTTTTAATGTGTATAACGACTGGGGAGAAATAATGAGGAAAGTTTGTGTTAATCTAAGTGTAAACATGTATGATCTCAGCTTATCGGTGGACGCGCACTTCATCGCTACTGAAGAGGTAGCAGTTAGATAATATGTTTGTAAGTATGTTATGTTATGTTTTGTTGTGTTAATCTGTTTAGTTATTTAATCAATGAGTTCTGAACAAACAAGTCACACCCAAAAGCATCTCACGCTTCCGCCAGGATGTGACAATTTTGTATTTAATGTTTTTAAACTCTATAACTGAGCTTTTAACAGACAGGGGCTTATAGCCCAACGGTAACATTCATGAACTACACACATAGGGTCACGGGTTCGAACACGGGCACCCACAGGTTATTTTGATATTAGTTTTTTTAGTCATTTTAAATTTCATAAATTCTTAATATATTACTTAATCAAAATAAAATTATTGTTGTTAATTTTATTTAATCCAGAAGTTATTAATTTAATTTTTGAAATTTTTTTAAACAAAATACGATTCTAATTTCATAGTTTAGAATTATAAAATCTATGATAAAAAAATATTTAGAAGTTTGTCTTTTATTACTTTATAGTGGTTTTATTTAAATCGAATAAGTTATGTTATAACTTATTTAAATAATTGATTATTTAATTGATTATTTTGATCAAGTCATTAATTAATTAATTATTATATTAATTTTAAAGGTTTTATTCCATCTTTATTAAATCAAAACATAACCGACTGTGTTATGTTATTTTAATTGATTTAATTATTAAAACCACCAAATTCCAATCGAAAACCTAATTCATATTTAGTCATTAATCTTATCTTTATTCTAATTCTGAGACATCGACCATTAGATTGAATCGTGAAGAAAACGTTGGAGTAATCTTATCTTCTTATTGTTATCTTAAGTGCACCTTATATCATGTGAGTTTTCCATGTGAGTTCTCCATGCCTCTTTTACTTTATTTCACACCTTTTGGGGTGAAACATATTAACCTTATCAACTTACACTTGTAAACTTTTTATACTGTAACTCACATGCAATTTATCTTTACTTCTTGTCATGGTTATTTGTATTATTGTGATTGTTATATGAGATACATTATATGTTGACAATCATTAACTATTGGTAGAATGGCGACGTAATAGATCTATTGGCCTGACAAGCATATTTGGTGTTAAAGTTGATGTATTGCCGGCTCCTGATGGCGTATGACTTGTTCATCGTGGGAACCAAATACACTTAGCTAATCGTTATAAACTTGTAATCTTAATCTTGGTCAAGGTTTGATTGTAGCTATTTGTGCTCTATAATCTTGCATAGCTCATAACCTTTAACATGAATTACTACTTGTAAACCTTTTGATATATTTATGTATATTAAACCTTTAGAAACTCACTAACTTTCATAGTTGACCCTTTATTTTTAACATGTTTCAGGATTGCTACTTAAGGATTTCTTCTTGCTCATATAGGACTTGAACTTAGTTTAATTAAATATCTTGTGTTGTTGTTTAGTTCTTTGTTTTATTGTAATGACTTAATTGTCTAGTATTATTCAATGAAAAATGGAATTTAATATTATTCAACTTATTTAATTCCATGAGCTATGTACAATCGTTTCACATTCGTCCGCCTCGATGATTCCGCCGTCGGTCAGGGTATGACAGATTGGTATCAAAGCCATGGTTATAGGGAATTAGGTTATTAGAAATGGAATGATCTAGACTATAACTAAGTAACCTTAAAAATGAGTTATCTCATGTATTTTATATGCTTAGATATGATCTTATGTGCTTATATGTTTATACTTGGTTATGTGATTATATGCCTTATGTGATCCTTCTTATACTTTGAATCTTATCAATGCACACACGAATCTTAAACCATATTCTAAAGCATTATGTGCCTAAATCAAATGGTTTTCAAAATAAGCTTTGAATCGTTATTCGTGGTTTTCAAGTCTCGTCAAAGTCTGTGTCCTACAACTTGAAATATGTAATGTTGGAAGAGTGTGATGCATGTATCTCGAGGTGTTCTGTCTAGGCAAGGTATTCATATAAATCCAATCAATTGATGGATTCGTTTACCTTACCTGGGAACCCTTGGGGTAAGTGTCCGCTTATAGGTACACATGTCTTCATTAAGGTTATGGTTGACCTCATACTTTGATGAGTCAACGTATTTGCCTTGGTTTGTAACCAAACGTTACACTTGACACATCTTGTTGTTTTTTTAATCGTCTTATCATTGATCTTGTCTTATTGGATCTTAAAGCTCATTAACAAATTCTCATAACGACTTTTAATAATCTTTCTGAATGTCTTTCCCTAAAAAATCACACTTATTTTGAAAACTCATTTCAATGATACTCTTAAATAGAACTAAACCATTAATCTTAACAAATACGATTCTCGTATCAACTTTAAACTAATGTAACTTTGAGATCTCAATGATATTGTAAACAAGAATCGATCATCTAAGAACCATGTCAAAGTTATTTGCTTTGAGAAGCTCCTATGAATTCCATATTCTATCCAAAAGTGTCTTGAACGTATTTCTCATGTCGCTAAGCTAAGTCTCGTATTGATCTAAAACTTGGTGTTGTACTCATGACAAAACCTTCTTAATCGTCTTGAACCGTCTAAAATACAAAAGTTTATCAATTAAAATTCTAAATTAATGATCTTACACACTCTGTCAAGAAACACATGAAATCATGAATTATGAAACTTAACAAACTTAAGCATAGCAAAAAAGTCATAATTAAACTTGTTGAGCTTAAATGCTTCCAAAATTTCACTTGCAAACATGAAATGAAATCCAAGTCTCCTCATATCCTTGAAATTAGTCTGCTCGTGATTAAATTTCGAGACGAAATTACTTAAAGTATGGGAGACTGTAACATCCGCCATTTTTAAATTATAAACCCGAACCCGAACTCATTTTGAACATTCATATGATATAAATTTCTTTATTAAACTTATTTTTTTAATGAATCATATATATTATAAATGTAAGCAACATTAAAAAAATGTTTTATTTAAAATATTAAACCATTTAAACAATATATAATAATTTTATAATTTATAAAGTAAAGCTTTATAAGTTTACAAAGTTTAGTTGCAATTTATGAGGTTTGAGATTTAATAAAAATTAATAATTAATGAGAAAAGTATTTTTTGTTAATTATAAACTTTTTAAAGTTTTAATGGACTACAAAATTTTTATTATAAATTAGGTTTAATAAGTTTGGGGTTAAAAATATAGTTCATGAAACTTTGTTTTAAAAGTTTGGACATAAAATAATAAGCCCTTAAAACTATAAGGACCAAACCTGTAAATTCATAAAACTTGAAACAAAACCCAACCCCCTCCCCGTTTTCCTAGCCACCCTCGACCAATGTTCCGGCCGCAACTCCGGCGAGCTCCGACGAGTGCTTTAAATCACAACCCAATCGATTTAATCCCAATTAAACATAATAGAATCGTTTCATTGACTATTTCAAACCAAACTAATGATTAAATTCACTTATAACCGTTGTATTAAGGGGATTCAATCGAAACCGACACCTGTTTCCGAGTAATAACTCGTCGATCGAACCATTGACCAAACGAAAGCGATTTAAGAGAAGATAAACATCCCATTCGGTTACCCAAACTCCTTGGAACTCTTAATTTCACTCACAAAACACACAATCAACCCAATCGATCATCACCTTCATCCTGAACTTGTAACTTAGCCGTTGTCCATCTTATGTGTTCCATTACCCAAAATTGATAGAGCGCAATTGATCAGCATCATCATAAGAAGCCTTTCAAACATTTAATTGAATCAGAACATCATAAACATCCTAAAATGATTCCCTACTAGTCGTGACTTCTCCTCTCATTTGTTCATCCCCATTCTAATTCAAAACAGGTAATTAAACACACTCCTACACTTGGTTTCACATGGGCAATCAAAGCCCTATGATTGATTTCATTAACAACATCATTTTGATGTTCAATTATAATCAAATCGTTTCTAAGGTTCTTTTGAAATTGGGAGATTTGTATTTAATGTTTTTAAACTTTATAACTGAGCTTTTAACAGAAAGAGGGCTTATAGCCCATCGGTAACATACATGAACTACACACATAGGGTTCTGGGTTCGGACCCGGGCACCCACAGGTTATTTTAATATTAGTTTTTTAGTCATTTTAATTTTCATAAATTCTTAATATATTACTTAATCAAAATAAATTTATTGTTGTTAATTAAATTTAATCCAGAAGTTATTAATTTCATTTCTAAAAATTTTTAAGCAAAATAAGATTCTAATTTCATAGTTTAAAATCATAAAACTATGATAAAAAAATATTTAGAAGTTTGTCTTTTGTTACTTTATAATGGTTTTCTTTATATCAAATAAGTTATGTTATAATTTATTTAAATAATTGATTATTTAATTGATTATTTTGATCAAGTCATTAATTAATTAATCATTAAATTAATTTTAAAGGTTTTATTTCATCTTTATTAAACCAAAACATAATCGGCCGCCCCTAATTATTTTTTATAATATGCACATATAATGAATAAATAAATTTGTTAAACCATACACATATAAACATACAATACACATACACATGCACATGCATACAAACAAATACACAAGCACGCGCACACACACACCTATTGGGTGGCCGGTGATGAAGGGTCGCCGATGGTGGTAGTTCGCTCGTCGCAACACAACCATAACTTTATGTACGTGCATCTCAGAGAAACGACAAAATGTTGTTTTTTGGCATCACATGTGTGTATACATAATGGTATAGCATATTATATATTCTACTGTACATTTCGTTTGATTTATTTTTATGTTTATATTTATTTTTAATACAAGTTTTTCTGTTATTAGTGATCGTTGATGATGATCTGAAATTGGTACTATTTGATGTGGTTTTACGCTCCATTGCAATACGGGGGCTTAATACTAAACCATTACAAGACTCTTGTGTGGCAAGATAAAAAGATTAAATGGGAAATTTTATGCGGTAATTTTTCAACCGTTTATATTATACAGAACCAACTTCTAGGCCATTAATGTTTACAAGTGTGAAAGGTGGAGGTGACAGGACCAAGTATAATGTTTACTTGTTTACAATTTTATAGTTTTCAACTTAATTTGTAGGAAAAAATGAAATTAATGTTTAAGAAATTAAATACAATTCATAAAAAATCATGTTTACATAACTACACTTCCCATAATGTTGCAAGGTAGTTTTGCTATGAATAAGATGGACTAGGTATGATCATGATTATGATTATAAATATGTTTACGTAACTAATACAATTGTCAAATATTGTTTTAAGTTCAATAATAAAACCAAATAGGTAAAACTTTATATAAATATAACCAACTTTTATATCTGTTCTGATCAAGTCATTCAAATATTTATTGTTTCAATTTAATCACCCAACTTGGAGGTAATGTGTTAACTTTGTATATTTTACCTATTTAACAGTTTAAAATGCTTATTTGGCATTTTTCATATTTCTTTTCTTAAAACTAATTGACTTCGCATGAACAAATTAGTTTATTTAAATGAACATTAAGTTTTAAAAACATATTTGTTACTGGTCAATAATTCAAATCAATATATATATACGTGCTTACTGTAACATTTTTTGAAAAAATCATGTTAAAAATGTCAAATAGTAAGTTCAGAAAAAAGATCGCTACTTCGTATTTTTTTCAAACTTAAATAAAAAAGTCTAAAGATAATTTTTCAAAAAAAAATTCCAATTCATACTCAAATAATCCAATAAATAAATATCCAAACTTCATAAACAATTGCTACAATATCCAAAATTCCAAACAAATAAACATCGCTCTACTAGTCAATATTTTTATCACGATGACGTTTGTTAATTAAACTCTTTATAAGTTGTGCAGTGCTCTTAATTTCATTCCTATTACAGAATTCATCAATTTCCAGTCCACAGTAGGATCATAAGTATACACATCATCATGTTCATAATTTTCATCACTACTACTCTCGTAATCTTGTTCATTTGCACTTCAATCTTCAACCAAATTAGCATCTTCTTCATTATTATCATTGTCATGACAAAGTAAACTCTAAAAAGGAATCATCCATTGGTTGGTTCACAAAAAAGTCAATAGTTGTAAGCTTGTGTTCTTGTCGCAACCTTAAAACAAAAGAATTAAAGAATAAAATTCTTAAAACAAATAAATAACAATAAAAAAACTTAAGATGTTATGAGTTCGTATGTATGAAATTGATAAGCACAATAAATTTCTAAATAACTGCACTTAAGTTTGTTACTATACATCTCAAAATACACTATTTTAAATCAAAAGGTGATGATGAACATGAAGTAATTATTACCTCTTGTTCCCTTCAACTTTTTTTACAATTGTAGGATGAATTATAATTATTAATTCCAAGTAAAAAAATTAAAAAAAAACAAAAGTCATGTCAGCACTTTAACCTGTTACACATGTAAAATATATAAGAATAGCACATAATTACCTCCAAGTTGAGTGACTAAATTGAAAAGAAAATTAAGTGATTTGAAAGTTGGATATATTTCTATAAAGTTTCCCCAAACAATAAACATGAACTAAAAAACTATCAAATCTACTAAAATGGGCACATTGTTTTGCCATCACCTCCTTATCTCTTCGTCTATTGTGAAGTTGAGCTTAATGTGTTTGTGTTAGAGTATTCTAGGTTTCGCATATAATTTGCAACACTTTTATTTAGAAATACAACTCGTGTACCTAATTATTTGCAGGGTCGGCTTAAGTTTTTTAGAGACCCCAAACAAACTCTATAATTAGTACCGTTGAGTCTTACTTTTTAGCCTTTCTGAATGACTTTTTCATGGTATTTACGTTTCCTTTCTAATTAACACGATCTTATATCTAATTTGTATCATATTCAATTGCTTTTTTTTTCTCTAATAAGATGATAAGGGACTAAATAATAGAAAAAATTACTTTTGGAGTGACTATGTAGAACTACTGGGTGATTATATTTAAGTTGAATACATCCTCCATATACAACCATGCTAATTACTTGTCTTACAATTTCCAATTAAAATTCACAAAACAAAATATTTGTCATTAGACTTCAAAACTACTAATCAATAAATTATAAATAAATTGATAACAATTAACAGATCAACACATTGCAATTTTTTTAATCTAATACAATTTATAGTGAAAAAAGATCAACACTTGAGAATTAAAACTGGAGGTAGGAAGCCCTAATCATATGTTTTCCTCCAAACAAACTTAAGTTGAGTTGGTGAGTCCACAACAGTAGTCACATGTTCAAACAAAAGGAGAGAAAATTACAAAGTCCCTAACCGGCTAATCGCCATTGAAATTAACCTACAACAGTAGTCGTTGCTTGTAATTAACATAAAAAAGTAATAAGTAATCACGATTGAAATCTTGTTATTTTCCGACAAAAAAACTGATTTTTTTGTAGGATTAATAGAACACTTCTGCTGCTAACTGCGACGGATATTATCGAGTAAGGATTTATCGATCTGCAGGGCCGATTGATTATCATGTGCCACGGATATTTTCGGACTTCTTTTATATCCGGATCTAAGATTTCGAGGCCTAAGTGTATAGCCCAATATATACATGTTAACTTACAAAAAATGAGACCCCTAGTTTTGGTGGGTTCCAAGCTCTAGCTTGACCTAGATACACTATTGGACCACCCCTGATTATTTGTTATAATATACACATATAATGAATAAATAAATTTGTTAAACCGTACACATATAAACATACAATATGCATACACATACACATGCATACAAACAAATGGACAAACGTGCACGCACACACACACACACCTACTGGGTGGCCGGTGATGATGGGTCGCTGATAGTGGTAGTTCGTCCATCGCAACACATCCATAACTTTATGTACGTGCATCTCAGAGAAACGACGAGATGCTGTTATTTTTTGGCATCGCATGTGTGTATGCGTAATGTTATAGCATATTATATATTCTACTGGACATTTCTAGTTGGAATCAAATTGAAGATACAAGACCCAAAGAAAGGATGAATACACAAATGACTCCCAAGTCCTCAAACCGTAACAACAATAAAAAAAAGTTCCAATTGATTGGCTTGTTTTCGAAATATTATTTATTTCGTGTGAGAACACACGTGTTTTGTTTTCTTTACATATACTTGTAGTTGTTACCAATGATAATACTTCTGCTCGAAAGTTATCATAAAAAAATCAGTTTGTTCTTTTCTCTTTTGTCAACTTATGACACTTGTCCTCACATCTTTGCCGACGGTGGTAGGTCACCATGAAGATGATGCGTGGGCTCTTGGTGTCTGACTGTGTGTATATAGTAATATATAACTAAAAAAGTGGGTTCTACGTATATTAATAAAAAGTATATTATTTATTTTAAATTAAATGAAAGAAGTATTTTGGTGTTTTCACCTTAAGTGTGAAATTTAACTGGATTTGATGACGGGGATCAGTTGTGTTAATGTTTGGCAAACAGTTAAGATCAACAATATAATTTATCAAAAGTTAAAAACAATCCTACAATACGAGCATATGACAAAGACCAATTTTGTAATTAACTCAAATAAAAAACTTCTAAGCTTTAAAGCCAGAGGATATGTGAAAATGATTAAAAATCACTTTATAAAGATTAGAAAAATATTATAATGATACTTGTATTACTTTAATAATTTATGAAAACTGTTTATTTACATGTGCAATTAAGGTTATTACTTTAATCAACGCTTACAAAACACTTTATTATACATATAAAATGTCACCTAACATATTATATAATTATTTTTATGACAATTTCAAAATGATATACTCTTGATATCATAATCATTATCCAACTCCTACATAATTTTAACTTTAAATCTTTTAAAATCTAAACTAACGACGTTAACTCTTAGTTAGTAATGAAAGAGAAAAATAAGCTTAAAGTTAGCGGTGTCTGTAAATATTTTCTGAGTTAAAATTAATATCAACCAATAAATAAAAGTTAGAAAACATGTGATAACAAATTTTATTCATTCTTATCTTCTACGATATTAAAGTTAATAGTTTGATTAATAAAAAACAAACTGAATTGTAATAAACCAATCTATTACGAACTAACGGATAATAATCCATATTATTAATTTGGCCAGTAACAATCTTAACTTTTATCTTTATTACTATAATAGTTTCTAATCTGATTACCCTCTGTGTTTATATTTTAATTTGACGGATATAATTCATATTATTATTTAGAAACCTAGAAATCAATTTCTAATCTGATTACCCTCTGTGTTTATATTATGATAATCTGCTAATATGAGAAAATCATAAAACAGAGATTTAATCATATTTATTATGAGGAATGATATTACATCTCATCTTCAATCTTTATTCTTTATCGACATCTAAACTTAGGTAAGAGTTAAAATACAAAAGGTTTTAAATCTAATAAGTGTAAGAAATTAAATTTTTTAACCATCAATCTTCTTAACTAATGTTAGTATCAAATTTCGGGAAAATGTTTGTTAGATTAGATTGAATAGATTTTTTTTAAATAACTTATTAGATCACTGATGGACAACTAACCCATTTGATTATCTTCATTAATCGAGTAGGCAACCAAGAGGACCATCAAAATAAAATTCAACATAGGTGAGAGAAAAGTTTCTAATCAAATCTAAATTTTTTTTATTACATGTGAATTTGAATTCAAAACCTTCACCTATTTTAATATGGTCTTAGAATACATCATGTAACATCCGGTTATTTATTATTTTGAAGCCGACAAAGGAAGAAAAAGAAATAAAGTCCAAAGTCGAGGGACCAAACTCGCCCACGAAAGAAAGTCGGGTGAGTGGGAGTATATAAGGGAGAGGGCAGCCCTTACCCTCTCCCCCACACTCACAAAATCAGCCAAG
>BJCM01206582.1:0-22215 GCA_018326385.1 Flaveria bidentis | reverse complement strand
AGAACTTTTAATTTGATTATTTATTTTAATTGAATATTTAAAATCTTATAAATATTAATAACATTTTATAGACCTTACATATTTGTAAAAATAATGATCTTGTATTTTAATCCTTTATTTTAGTTTTGTAATTAAAACTCATAAATAACAAATAAACTTCATGAATTTATAAAAATTTATTCTATAAATCATGAAATAACCATGAATTAATTTAATAAATGGAAGTTGAATACATAATATTATTATTGTTTCTGAAGGATTAAAATAAATTAAATTTCTAACTAACGTATTTGATTTTTCCAAAAATTGACCCAAACGGATTTGGGTTTGGGTTTCTATTTTCCAAAATGGGCAGATGTTACATGAACCCTAAAACCATAAGATCAGAACTCAATTGAAAAATCCTAATTGAAAACTGGTAGAATGGAACATTCAATAAGATAAAGAGATGTCAATCACACATGTAGCCCTAAGATGGTAGTGAAAGGAAGGGCTTAAGGGTACAACTATTAAAGCTCATTGTATAACTCTAATGCACAACCTAACTTGATATTTAGTATTATATAAATATCTCAAATAATTATAGTGTACTTTTAAATTTAAAAGTGATTCATTTATATAACATCAATACATCTTATGTTCAAACTTCTTTAAAGAAAACATTACGTCCACCGTGTATAGTAGTAGGTCATGGCTATGTCTGTCATTGTAATCAATTAAAAATGACTTAAGCATTTTATAAGTGATGTTACTTTAAACGATCTTCAAAAATCTTTTGAATCTCTCTACTTTTTTTACTTCAAATAAATACTTACAGAAATACGTCTCTCTATACATCATGCATGTGTACGTACATAAATACATATATATGAAACTTGTTGCCTTGATAAGTGTACGAGTTAAATAATAACGTTAAACTTCATTTATGAGTTCAATAAAACTCGGTATTATAAAAGTAAAGTCTAGTTTTAATAACTTTTATGTTTATTGTATAGTAAACCTTTTTCCTAGGCATGATTGATTATGAAAAGTATCAACTTTATTAATTGGTAACAATTATGATCATTGGTAGTAAAAGTGAAAATCAGTAGCAGTTTGACTTCATTAGTAACTTTGATACCATTGATGGTCTATTGGTCGGTAGTAACTGTGTTTTAATCGATGGTGCTTGTTACTAATGTCCCTACTAATGTGGTTATGGGTGGTTATAACTGTCAAGTTATTTGCGTTGACTGTCATATTGTTTTATAAAAAGTTGTGATGATTTGTTGCATTGATTCAACCGCTATAAAGATGAATCATTTGGTCCATTTTGGATCATTGAAACAACTATCATAAAGGGATCACCCTCATTTTTGAAACTTTGTCCTATCAAATTAAATATTTTGAAGTACGTACCATGAAATAACTTTAATATGAAAGTAATATATGTGATTTAAAGGATTATCCAGAAAGACCTTTATTTCAAAAGCCCAATAATATCTATGGGTTCTCGGCCTGTAGATCCTCTAATGAGTTTATTGTGTTAGCATATTCTATTCTGACTTTGAGGAGAAAAAAAACGGTTTGGAAGAAAACCAAACCGGTTTGAGCTAAACCGGGTTTAATCTGACCCGAACCATCGGTTTGTATACAGGTTTGAAACCTAGCATCAAAAACAATTTTGTAAACCGGTTTCAAATTAAAAAAACCGATTAAACCAATATAAAAACTAGTTTTAAAAAAATTGGTTTGAGCGGGGATTTTAATTGTTGAAAGATTAAATTCTGATTATTTATATGTTAGTACTAACCAACGAAAAAAGATCACATGCGAAACAAGCTCTTTTGCAAATTGATTAAAAGAAATTTTGATAACTCGGTGATTTGAATCTCTCCTGTTAGTTTTAATATGATTATATGTTTGTTTATGTTTGTATGATAGGGATTAGTTAGTTACATTGATTGATGCTTCATTTATCAGCTATGTGTATTACTTTTGATGATCAACAGAAGTAGTTTCCAAATGACAAAGTGTTATGAAACTTGTTCCAATTTCCAATATGTGTTGGAAACTTTGATGCAGTTAGTAAAGCTTTTGTCAATAGTTCTAAAATCTATGAGTTTGAAGCTTAGATAATTAAGTTGCAGACTGCATCTCCAAGGTCAAAATGTAGTCGTTTATCGACTTATTGTTGTTGTTTTGTTTGTCGTGAGAAAGACGAAGAAGTTCAGTTGATTATATTTTCTGCATCTCCAAGATCAACATGTAGTAGTTTATCGATTTAGTGCTGCAAAATGTGTTTTACTATCAATACATGGTGGATGTTATAACAGAATGTGAGAGTCGGTTATAAAGCTCCAATTAAGCTATAAAAAGATGAGATCTTCTTTACTAGAGAGACTAAAAGGTGTTTTTAGTGATGTATACAAGAGACTAAAAGAGACTAATTGTACAATTTTGTGTGATTGTTGGAAATCATATGTTGTATTTTCGCTTGTTACTCAAGAGCACAATCTAAAGCACATGTTTTCCGAGCCACTTGTTAAAGTCCTCAGGATTCTTTGAAGGTGACATGCCTGCAATGTGGTATATATACGAGGCCAGTCTTATCCTGACATGACTTATTTTGACCCATTATTCAACCTGCCTATTTTGCCATCGTTAACAGACAAAAGGTTCAAAGTCCCTAATTCTAGTTGACAAGTTGACGTCGTTTTTCGTTATGATTACACTTTTTTAAGGATGTTTTGACTTTTGGAGGATCAATATTATAGTTGATTCTCTAATGAACTAATGACATGTTTTTTGTGACACCCTACACATATCCCACATCGGCCGTGGACAGGAGAGATTCCTGGTTCATAAGGAATGTCGGCCTCTAACATCAACAACGCGTTTTGGGCGTATTGGCTGTGGATGAGAGGAGAACTTCACAATTAAGCGTGCTCAGGTGGGAACAATCCAGGGATGGGTGACCTCCCTGGGAAGTTTTCACCCGGGCAACCAAAAGCAAATCCGCGAGCTTCTCGTGGGCAAAGCGGACAATATTGTTGATGCGAGGGGCCGGGTGTTACAGAATGGTATCAGAGCCACTCTTGTGCCGTTCAGGGTGTGGGACATACCTCACCAAGGATGGTGAATTCTCGGGCTCATCGAGGACGATGAGTCCAAACAAGGGTGCTTGTGACACCCTACACATATCCCACATCGGCTGTGGACAGGAGAGATTCCTGGTTCATAAGGAATGTCTGACCTTAACATCAACAACGCGTTTTGGGCGTATTGGCTGTGGATGAGAAGAGAACTCCACAGTTAAGCGTGCTTAGATGGGAGCAATCCAGGGATAGGTGACCTCCCTGGGAAGTTTTCACCCGGGCAACCAAAAGCAAATCCGTGAGCTACTCGTGGGCAAAGCGGGAAATATTGTTGATGCGAGGGGCCGGGTGTTACAGAATGGTATCAGAGCCACTCTCGTGCCGTTCGGGGTGTGGGACATACCTCACCAAGGATGGTGAATTCTCGGGCTCATCGAGGACGATGAGTCCAAACAGGGGGTGCTTGTGACACCTTACACATATCCCACATCGGCTGTGGACAGGAGAGATTCATGGTTCATAAGGAATGTCTGGCCTCTAACATCAACAACGCGTTTTGGGCGTATTGGCTGTGGATGAGAAGAGAACTCCACAGTTAAGCGTGCTTAGATGGGAACAATCCAGGGATAGGTGACTTTCCTGGGAAGTTTTCACCCGGGCAACCAAAAGCAAATCCGTGAGCTCCTCGTGGGCAAAGCGGACAATATTGTTGATACGAGGGGCCGGGTGTTACATTCTTGCCCTCCTAGCAATATCCGGTGATTGGTGGTTACTTACGGTTATGAAATCCCAACCTTGCAGAGAACCATAATCCGGATATTGAGTCAACCTTGTAGCTCTAACTGGTGTAAATGGAGTTGGAAACTTTCGAGAGCGCAAATTCTAAAAGGCGCAACAGAACTGCATACGCAAAGTTTAACGATTTTGTTTATGTGCACTGCAACCTTTGGTTACAACTTACAAGCAATTGTTAGGAGCAGGCTTGGGGCAAACAAAGCAACATTTTTTATCAACCTAATGTCGATTCTAAATGGCCAACTTAGCTACATTTCATCATTCCTTTAATTGGATAATTTATGGCAGAATACTCTCCTTATTGACTGCACAGGTAGTCCTTAATTATGTTTATCCTTCTAATGAGACGAGATCAGTTTAGTTAATATTAGTCTTGCAGATAAATATTAGAAACTGATAACAGTTTGCGAAATATTAGGTTGACGGGTCGGATTGATGAACCCAAACACGGCCTATTTGTGTATACAGACATCAACTCTCTGCCGGACATATTGAAAATTGTGTAAAACGAGACAAACAGGTTGGCGGGTTGATGTTATAAAATATATTTATTATTCTAATGGTTGACGGATCAACATAAACATATTAACCTGAACACGACATGTTTAATTAAATGTGTTAAAGAAATCATTCCGAACACAACTTGTTTATTAAACAGGTCCATTAGAAATAACAATTGTAACATCTGATCATATTTTATTTTTACTTTTATTTTTGGTGTCAGGTGCCATATAACGAATTATGACACCTAGATTATTGAACTTATATATTTTTGTCATGCATAAAGTGATTAACCTAATATGTAATTTTATTTATGTTAAAGATATCAACTCTCACTCTAACACAATTACAAGGTGTAACCAAAAGATGATATGTGAAGTCTATTCATCTAAACGAGTTAAATGGGTCGTTAATTGATTGTGATGAACAATTGAGTGGTAAATAAACTAACGGGTTAGACTTTGAAAAAAGAAACTTTTAATTTTAAATGAATATGTTTAATTAAAAGACAGGTTCATATGAACATAATAAATTATAATCAAAGAGTTAAGCCACACATGATGTATTTATTGAACTATGTAAGAAATAACATACAATATTTCTGTGTTGTTTTTTATTAGAAAGACTCCAAATTTACTCCATTAAATGTCACTTGTAGAAGATGGCTCTCACACGTCTAGTATATAAAGACAACACACCTACTTTCTTTTTATATCATAAAACAAATACGGTTAAAAATTGATTTTCTATCACTGATTTGATATTTTATTATTATAATTATAATTACCAACAAAAGACTAAGGGTGGGCGGTAGAGGTGACCAAAAGAACCGGTTCGGGAATCCGTTTGGCCGCCCAAACTGGTTCAAACCCGACCTACTTCACCAGTTCATCCTCGGTTTTCCATTTTCCCAATTGAAACCGGTGTTTGAACCGACCCGGTTCCAACCCGGTTTTCAAACCGGTTCCAACCCGGTCCTCAAACCGGTTTTAAACCCGCTTTTACTTGTATTTAAATTTGTATATATATGTTTATAAATGTTTTAAATTGTTTGGGCCCGAACCGGTTTTCAAACCGACCCAAACCGGTTTGATAGGGTTAGGGATTTTGGGTTTGGAACCGATTCCAACCCGAATCGGTTTGGGGCCAAATCGGTTTTGACCAACTTTGACCAAACCAGTTTCGGTTTGGACCCCGAACCGGTTTGGGCCCGAAACCCGGTTTGTACACCTCTAGTGGGCGGGGCATATGCACCATGAGCCTGGTGAGGCTTGGCGCAAGCGGCACTACCGCCACCACCCTATTCACGTCGCGCTTTTCCTTTTCACGACATACACTCCTTGTGACCTTGCCCACGTATGACGGTGGCGTGTCATGACATGAGTGCACCCATTCAATTTTAAGGTGTGATATGCATGATTTGATGTGACATGTTTTTATTGGTTGATGCATGATACACTGTGACACTCACATCATCAATAACCTCTCCACCCTAATATTCGGACAACTTTTTCATATCTTTCTATTCTAATAAAAGAGTAACTTGAAGTGACACATGGCAACACCATAATCATTCTCACCAAAACTTTCTCACCTCTCTCTCATCTTAAATAATTATTTTAATTACTAATAATTTTATTTAACATTCTTTTACACTCAATAAATTAAAATATATATATATATATATATATATATTAATGTTATTTTAAATAATTTTTTTTTAAAATAATAATTTGTTCTAAAGCATAAAACTTTTTTAAAAGTACGAATATTTAAAAATTGGTACTTTTAAAAGTCAATTTATAAAAAAAATAATTAATTTGAGAGTTATAATAAGAAAATAGTAACTTGATGTGACACATGACAACACCAGAATTATTCTCATCAAAACTTTCCCACCTATCACTCATCTTAAATAATTATCTTAATTACTAATAATCTTATTTAACATTATTTTACACTCAATAAATTAAAAATATCTATATATTAATGTTATTTTTAAATAAAGTTTTTTTATAAAATAATAATTTGTTCTAAAGCATAAAACTTTTTTAAAAGTACGAATATTTTAAAAATTGGCACTTTTAAAAGTCAATTTATAAAAGCAAAAATAATTAATTTGATAATAAGAAAATGTTTTAAAATGACATTTTTATATGGTTTGTTTAAAAAACAAATTGTTTATTAATAAAAATAAAAAAAAAATTAAAAAGTTGATATCACTGTTTTATTAGTTATAGTCATTCTTCATACGTAAGTTCAGTCATATCATATCTGAGAATATTATTTTATAATTAATAAATTTTATTATATTAATATTTTATTTATTCACCGTGTAATACACAAGTTTACTAAAGCTAATATTATAATAAACACTTATTGTAAATTAAATATCTATTTAATTAATGTTTACTAGAAGATATATCCAACACATATACTATCTTATCTCACCGATTTAAGGCCCGACAAAAGTGCATGTGCACTTTGGCATTCATTCAAGGTCCAATAGTTTTCTTCCCATTTTAACATGAATACCTAATAATTTTTGTCACAATATCCTTTTGAGTCAATTTGCGACATCTCTATTGGTAACTTATTTAAGTTTGAGGTAAGTTTTTCTAAATAAAAAACTTTTACCACAAGATGTGCTAGTCGTACTTGTTCCTTTCATTATACTATAAAAGTATTATAAATTAAACTAAAAGGCTGTTTGGCAGCCTCTTAATCAGTCTTTTAATGGTTCAGATGTCTAAATGGTTTAGCACTTAATGGTTCAGCATTTAATGGTTAAGCATTATACTAATATTGAATGGTTAAGAGATCTAATGCTGAATTGTTAACATCTTTTATCTAAATTGGTTAGATATTTGTCTTTGAATAGTTAAGCAATATATTTGTTCTTAATGGTTTAGATCTCTTAATGGTTTAGACATCTTACTGGTTCAGCACTTAATTATTCAGATTTTGACAAACAAACCTTAAAATTTTACAAAATTAAATATAGAGGGTTTCTGACCACATAGTATTCATCTGTTTTTTATTGTAGAAACTCACTTCTTTTATAAGTAAAACATAACTTGCATCCTCTCATTTTAGTCGATGGAGAAAAGAACTTTTTTCACTTACATCACTATATAAATATAAGTTTAATATTAGAAAAGCAACATGTTTTCTCATTTTTTTTAAAAGTCTCTCAATATAACATATAAACATGAAAAAGTTCCTCAATCTAAATTTCATTACTTGTACTTATCTACAACGCATGTGGTTGTCAAAAGTATTATCCCCTCATCAAAATAAGATTATTTTTTTTTCAAAAAATGTAACTTATTAAACTTTGAAAATTTTAAGAGGTAACGTTTTTAATGTTTTTATATACTTTTAACGTCACTTATCAAAATAAGTTAAATGCGGATTGCGGAATGAGAGTGTTCAATTTGTCAACCTTAATTTTAGCAGTGTTGACTTAGTCAAACACCACAACAAGATGAAACTTTCAATTTTCTCCTCCATTATTTTATGATAACAAAAACAATCAATGCGTCTTTGTTGACGCTTGGTAAAATCATATTTCAAACATAAAAAATGAATATATAGTACCATATATCTCTTTATAGGTAGGATTAACTGGATCGAACCATTTTACTATAGCTTAAAATTAATTATGAATAAGAATTTTAATACACCTTTTAGTACAAAAAATAGTTATTAATGATTGGATATCACGCTATGATATTTTTAAATCAGTACCTAATATTTATAGACGACTCGTTTTTCTAGTCCCATCAATCCATTATTATAATTTTTTTAACAGCAAAACAAGTAAAGTTTATTAGTAAACCTCAAGACTTAACAAGGAGCTAAAAGATGCATTAAACACACAAAAGAAAGCAGCAACACAAAGGCTACAATAAATATATATGTTGCCCCAAAAGCTACACCAATCCTCCTACTAGATACTTCATTTGTTTGCCCTTAGAAAAATCCACCATAAAGTTGTTTCATTTATGTTCATCTCACCATCTTTGCACAAGAACCATCTCCTCCTTTAAACACTTTATTATTGCAATTTAACCATAAGTTACGTATATATAACTAAATGTTACCATGTGTACACATATGAGTTACGTATATATAATTCATACAAGTGATATATATGCAGTTTGTTTCGTTACAATCTTCGTTCCTTTGGTTTTATATATATGTGCTAGATAATCATTATTGCTAGATTTCCAATGAATTTCCATATTTTATGGTCTATTTTTTATTACTTTATTATTAAAGAAAAATCATTTCCAATACAAGCGCAAGCAGAAATGATATCATCAAAAGAGTTGTTAGAAAAATATTGATTAATCAACCGGCAATAAATTAATTACATTTTGCTGCATGATTCAGCTAATTACACTTGATTAAAAGAGCCTAATCCTGGGTCAAACTTGTACAAAACTCCAATTAATCAACATCATGAGTTGCCACCTAGCGGTAATACTCATTTGTTTAGTAGTGACGGATGTAGTTCTATATATAGCAAGCTTCATTATGCGTAAGACATAAGTTACATAACATTCAAAGCGAAAATGAAATCAAATTTTAAAATCACTATGATAAGCTACTGGTCATGGTGGTGGCAAGTCGATAACGAAAGAGACGCGCTTGCTCGCGCCATACTAACCATCTCGGTTCCACTTTTCACCCTTCTATGGTACAAGTGGACCGTACGGTTCACGAAGAAAGGAACATATCAGTTGCCACCCGGTCCCAAAGGCTTGCCAGTTGTTGGGTACCTCCCGTTTCTCGGGTCCAACTTGCACGAAAGGTTCACCGAGATGGCTCAAAGATATGGGCCTATCTTCAGCCTGTGGCTCGGAAGTAAGTTCCATGTTGTGGTGAACTCCATGGAGCTAGCAAAGGTTGTGGCTCGTGAACTTGACCAAACCTTTGCGAACCGCAGTCCTCCGGTTACAGCACTAACCATCAGTTATGGCGCGCTTGACATCGCGTGGTCCAACAACAACACACACTGGCGCAACATGCGTAAGCTTTTAGTGAGCCAAGTGTTGAGCAATGCAAATCTTGATGCTTGTAAGAGTTTTAGAACAAATGAAGTGAGGGCAACAATAAGTAGTGTTTATGCAAAGTTGGGGACAGCGGTTGATATCAATGAAATAGTGTTCGACACAGAGCTTAACGTTGTGACGAACATGTTATGGGGTTGTAGTGATTTTAGTGACTATTTTCATGGGTTTCGAGAGGTTGAATTCAAGATCATCGAGTTACTGGGAGCGCCTAATATCTCTGATTTCATCCCGAGGTTATCGGGGTTTGATTTACAAGGAAGAAAGCAAGAAATGCAAAGGCAAAAAGAACATCTTGATAGGATTCTTGAAAACATAATTGAAGAACGAATCAAAACAAACTCGAAAAGAAGCGATAACACGATTGAGGAAGATGGAAGGAAGGATTTTCTGCAGATCATGTTAGAGCTTAAAGACCAGAAATCTGCTGCTGTAACATCATTTGATATAGTTCACATAAAGGCCATGCTATTTGTATGTTCTTCCTAACCCTTCATTTTATTTTCATAAATACTACAACACAAACGAGTATCACAAACGGGTTTTTACCCACTGATACAACGTCGAAGGATTACTAACAGATCACTGACAGATTCCACCAAAACTCAGATTTTAATTATTTAATTGCAATTTGGTAGATCCAAAAAGACTAGGTTTTTAATTATCTAATTGCAATTTGTTATATCCAAAATCCAGGTTTCTAATTATTTAATTGCAATTTGGTTGATCTGTTGGTGATCCGTCGATAATTAAAGTTAATAATTTTCACGCACGGAATTTTTTAGAAAGATGCCCACTTAATTATTTTGAACAGCCGTCGGTGTTGTTATTCACCGACGACCGAAATTCATCGTTAAGTATCTATAAATAGCAACCAAAACCAACCATTAGAAAAACTATCTATAAATAGCAAAGGTTAATTTTCATTTCGTCTTTGACAAATTACAATGGAGTCGGCTTTGGTGATACTCGTTTGTTTACTACTGAAACTACACGCTTACTAACTAAATAACAGAAAACTATGATCACAGGACATCTTGACAGCAACAACAGACACAACATCAACAATGGTCGAATGGGTAATGGCCGAGGTATTGCGTAATCCAAGTTTAAAGCAAAAGATTCAGGAAGAACTAACTGAGGTCGTTGGTATCGATGGCATTGTTGAAGAATCTCATCTTCCCAGATTAAAGTATCTTGATGCAGTAGTCAAGGAGTCATTCAGAATACACCCTCCACTTCCTCTCTTAATCCAAAGATGCCCTGATGAAACTTGCGTGGTGGGTGGATACACGATCCCAAAGGGTACTATCGTCTACATAAATGTTTGGGCAATCCAACACGACCCCAAGAACTGGACTGACCCGTTGGAGTTTAGACCAGAGAGATTCTTGAACGGGAAATGGGACTATAATGGGAATAATATGAAGTTTTTGCCATTTGGGTCAGGAAGACGTATATGCCCGGGACTACCCCTAGGGGAGAAGATGTTGATGTATATATTAGCATCACTGTTGCATTCTTTTGAGTGGAACTTGCCTAAAGATGAAGAGTTTGAGCTTTCAGATGTGTTTGGATTTGTGACCAAGAAAAGAAAACCATTGATTGCTATACCTTCTCAAAGATTACCTGATGCAACCCTTTACAATTGAAATGATTATATATAATGTTGTTTAATAAATAAAATATCATAAACCTTCTTTGATATGAGCCTAACAAATAAAAGTATTTAAGAACTAAGAGTGTAAATCTTCACATGTATTTGACACAATATCATTTGTAAAAGTGTCGCATTTGTGTCAACCAGTGGATATGTGTCTTGTCTTCATGTATTTGAAATTATTTTCAGGTTCATATCGTGCTCGCGTTCAAACAAATTATTAGTATTTATGTTAGGTTCAACTCAAAAATATGTGTGGGTAAATATGTAAGACTTAAGGGGCGTGTGAGTTTGTTAGTTGAAAAAATAAAAAATAACTTTCTAAATGTTTACATTTTCCCTCACTGGCTCATTCTTTCAATGTTTACAGTTTAGTCTTTCAAGTTTTAGTGACCAACTCTAGTCCAAACCTACAAGTATATTTCACATTCACTGAAGGTGTCATATGATACCTTATGTTGTTGACTTGTTGGCCAATAAATACCTTAACCTACTTTCGATAAAACGCTTTTAATTATTATACGCTGTGTTGGTAGTGCAAGTCACCATAAAAAAATTGCCAGTGTGACAAGTCACTAGATTCAGACTTGACAATCAACAAAAGTCATATACTATTTATAACATAAATCAATGCTAACGCAAGTTGTATTTTATCCGGTCTTATCGGTTAGCAACACATTGACGAGACTAATAACTTATCTGTAATAGATTAGAAAAATCACTTACACAAAAGATTCATGATGAGAGGTTGACAAATACGGCCCCATCTTCAGCATCCATCGCGGAAGCAAGAAAAGATCGTGATTCGTGAGCAGGACCAGACCTTTGCTAGCCACAACCCACCACTAACAGCAGTAACATCACCTACCATGGGTCTGACATCATGTGATCCTACAACGACACACACCAGTGCAATATGTGTGAGTTTTTAACGAGCCAATATAACTTATAATAGGTAATATTGTACATAATATTAGGATGATTTAGAAGCTATACATCTGTATTAAGTGAGAGAACAAAGAACTTACTTTACATCTGATGCTCTGCATTTGGGCTTCAAATAAATTACGTTAAGAATCAACTCTAACAGATAAGAGTTTACATGGATTATAGGAATTGGCTGAGTTCCAAATGTTAATATTTGTTACAATAAAGTTTTGAGTTGCAAATTACTAATTGAACTTCCAAATGTCATTTTAGAAGTTATTATTAAAACATATAACCTGTTTCAAGAGAAAAAAATAGATTAAATAAGTCAATCTGGAACCTGAGCCCGTAAGTCGACCAAAACATGACATCTATTCTACTCGATAATGACTCGTTAAACTAAACTGCAACGTCGTTGCTGTCGCCCTGCCAATGTGCCCTTATGTGGTGATCTTCTTTCTTTTCTTGTACCGTCAGCATTTCCTGAAAAGCTAGACACATATGGTTTTTATTCTTTATCTTTCTTAAATAATTAGGAATTTACCACTACAATATAGATTATATATTTAAGTACGACATACATGTACTAAAGCTGCATGTTACAAGTTGTTGATGTAGCTTTCGTTTTATATATTTTTGTTCTAAACTCTGAATACGAAAAAAAATCATTTATAATAACAAAAAAATCATTTCTACTACAAGCAACACTAGAATTGATATCGTTAAAACAGTTGTTAGACCAAAATTTAATTAAACAGCAGCCAATATATAACAATTTAAGTGTATGATACAATTAATTATACTAAAAAAAGTCTCATCCTGATCCAACTTGTACAAAAGCTCCAATTCAATCAATCAATATCACCATGAGTTGTCCGACGATGAGTTGTCCGGCGATGATACTCACTTGTTCTGTAACGATAGATGTCATTCTATCTATAACAAGCTTCATTATACACAAGGTCCAGATCATTTAAACCAAAAATAAAATCAGGTCTTGCAATCACTATGATCAGCTATTGGTCATGGTGGTGGGAAGTCAACAACGAAATAGATGCGCTTGCTCGCGCCATACTAACCATCTCGGTTCCGCTTTTCACTCTTCTATGGTACAGGTGGACCGTATGGTTTACGAAGAAGGGAACATATCAGTTGCCACCGGGTCCATATGGGCTACCAGTTCTAGGCTACCTCCCGTTTCTTGGGTCCAAATTGCATGAAAGGTTCGCCGAAATGGCTCAAAGATATGGTCCTATCTTTAGCCTAAGGCTAGGAAGTAAGCTCCATGTTGTGGTGAACTCCATGGAGCTAGCGAAGGTTGTGGCTCGTGAACTTGACCAGACCTTTGCTAACCGTAGCCCACCGGTTACAGCCCTCACCATCACCTATGGCGCGATTGATATCGTGTGGTCCAACAACAACGCACATTGGCGCAACATGCGTAAGCTTTTAGTGAGCCAAGTCTTGACCAATGCAAATCTTGATGCTTGTAAGAATTTCAGAACAAATGAAGTGAGAGCAACAATAAGTAGTGTTTATGCAAAGTTGGGGACAGCATTTGATATCAATGAAACTGCGTTCAACACGGAGCTTAACGTTGTAACAAAGATGTTATGGGGTTGTAGTGATTTTAGTGATTATTTCCACGGGATTCGAGAGGTCGAGTTCAAGATCGTCGAGTTACTGGGAGTGCCTAATATCTCTGATTTCATCCCGAGGTTATCGGGGTTTGATTTGCAGGGAAGAAAGCAAGAAATGCAGAGGCAAAAAGAACATTTTGATAGGATTCTTGAAAGCATAATTGAAGAAAGAATCAAAACAAAATCGAAAATAATCGATAGCGCGGTCGAGGAAGATGGAAGGAAGGATTTTCTGCAAATCATGTTAGAGCTTAAAAAGCAGAAAGATGCTGCAACATCATTTGATATAGTTCACATAAAGGCCCTGTTATTTGTATCTTCTTCCTAAACCTTTCATTATATTTTCATAAATACTATTAAACAAACGAGTATTACCGATAGGTTTTCAACAACTGTTGCAACCTTCAGAGAATTACTGATGGATCACTGGCAGATTCCACAAAAATTCAGGTTTTTCAATTTATTGCAATTTGGTAGATCCAAAATTCAGATTTTTGATTATTTTATTGTAGTTTGGTAGATCCAAAAACCAACTTTTTAATTATTTAATTGCAATTTTGGTGGTCGCTGTTGGTGATCTATTGATAACTAAAGTTAATAATTCTCACGCATAGACTTTTCAGAAAAAATTCCCGTTTGATTGTTTTGGACGTCGTCAGAGTTGTTATTCACCGACGGCCCTTTGTCCGTACATATGTCTATAAATAGCAACCAAAACTAACCAGTCGGCCGACATATTATAGCGCAGTTGGCCTCAATGATACTCGTTTGTTTATTACTGAAACTACAGGTATACTAACTAAAATAACCAATAACTATTATAACAGGACATCTTGACAGCAACAACAGACACAACATCCACGATGGTCGAATGGGTAATGGCCGAGATTTTGCGTAATCCAGGTGTAAAGACAAAGATTCAAGAAGAACTAACTGAGGTTGTTGGTATCGATGACATTGTTGAAGAATCTCATCTTCCTAGATTAAAGTATCTTGATGCAGTAGTTAAGGAGACATTCAGAATACATCCTCCACTTCCTCTCTTAATCCAAAGATGCCCTGATGAAACTTGCATGGTGGGTGGATACACGATCCCAAAGGGTACTATCGTCTACATAAACGTTTGGGCGATCCAACATGACCCCAAGAACTGGACTGACCCGTTGGAGTTTATAGACCAGAGAGATTCTTGAACGGGAAATGGGACTATAATGGGAATAATTTGAAGTTTTTACCATTTGGTTCAGGAAGACGTATATGCCCAGGACTACCCCTAGGGGAGAAGATGTTGATGTATATATTAGCATCACTGTTGCATTCTTTTGAGTGGAACTTGCCTAAAGATGAAGAATTTGAGCTTTCAGATGTGTTTGGGTTTGTGACCAAGAAAAGGAAACCACTAGTTGCTATACCTTCTCTAAGATTACCTGATGCAACCCTTTACAAATGGAATGATTATATATAATGTTGTTCAATAAATAAAATATCATAAACCTTCTTTGATATGAGCCTAACAAATAAAAGTATTTAAGAACTAAGAGTGTAAATCTTCACATGTATTTGACACAATATCATTTCAAAAAGTGTCGCGTGTGTGTCAACCAGTGGATACGTGTCTTGTCTTCATGTATTTGAAATTATTTTCAGGTTCATATCGTGCTCGCGTTCAAACAAAATATTAGTATTTATGTTAGGTTCAACTCAGAAATATGTGTGGGTAAATGTGTAAGACTTAAGGGGTGTGTAATTTTGTTAGTTGAACAAATGAAAAATAACAGCTTTCTAAATATTTACAACATCCCTCATTGGCTCATTCTTTCAATGTTCACACTTTAGTCCTTTTAGTGTTAGTGACTAACTCTAGTCCAAACCTACAAGTATATTTCACATTCACTGAAGATGTCATGATACCTTATGGCCAATATATACCTTAACCTACCTTCGATAAAACGCTTTTAATTATCGTACGTTGTGTTGTTGATAGTGCAAGTCACCAAATTAAAATTGTCACTGTGACAAGTCACTGGATTGACACTTGACAATCTAACAAAAGTTAAATACTATTTATAACATAAATCAATGCAACGCAAGTTGTATTTTATCGAGTATTACATTGGTTAGCAATTTATTGGTAGAACTAATGATTTTTGTGTAACACATTCTCATGATTAGAAAAAAACACTTACACAAAAGATTCACGGTGAGAGGTTCACATGTGTGTCCGCATCTTCAGCCTCCATCGCGGAAGCAAGCTTCATGTTGTGGTTGAACCTCGTTGGACCATGCAAAGGTTGTGGTTCGTGAACAGAAACAGACCTTTGCTAACCACAACCCACCACTAACGGCAGTAATCATCACCTACAATGGGCCTGACACCGTGTGGTCCTATAACAACACAGACCAGTGCAACATGTGTAAGCTTTTAACGAGCCAATACAAGGAACACTAGATATGATATCGTCAAAACTGTTGTACAAGCTACAATACCACGTACATGTACTAAAGCTCATGGTACAAGCTGTTGGTTCAGCTTTTGTTTTATATGTTTTTGTTCTAAACTCTGAATACAAAAAAAATCATTTATAATAACAAAAAAAATCATTTCTAATACAAGCAACACTAGATATGATATCGTCAAAACAGCTGTTAGACCAAAATTCAACAGCCAATATATAACAATTTTAGTGTATGATACAATTAGTTATACTACAAAAAAGTCACATCCTGATCCAACTTGTACAAAAGCTCCAATTCTATCAACAGCACGATAAGTTGTCCGACAATGAGTTGTCCGACGATGAGTTGTCCGACAATGATACTTGTTCTGTAACGATAGATGTCATTCTATCTATAACAGGCTTCATTATACACAAGGTCCATGTCATTTAAACCAAAAATGAAATCAGCTCTTAAAATCATGATCAGCTATTGGTCATGGTGGTGGGAAGTCAACAACGAAATAGACGCGCTTGCTCGCGCCATACTAACCATCTCGGTTCCGCTTTTCACCCTTCTATGGTACAGGTGGACCGTATGGTTCACGAAGAAGGGAACATATCAGTTGCCACCAGGTCCATATGGGCTACCAGTTCTAGGCTACCTCCCGTTTCTTGGGGCCAACTTGCATGAAAGGTTCGCCGAGATGGCTCAAAGATATGGTCCTATCTTTAGCCTAAGGCTAGGAAGTAAGCTCCACGTTGTGGTGAACTCCATGGAGCTAGCGAAGGTTGTGGCTCGTGAACTTGACCAGACCTTTGCTAACCGTAGCCCACCGATTACAGCCCTGACCATCACCTATGGCGGGCTTGATATCGTGTGGTCCAACAATAATGCATACTGGCGCAACATGCGTAAGCTTTTAGTGAGCCAAGTCTTGAGCAATGCAAATCTTGATGCTTGTAAGAGTTTCAGAACAAATGAAGTAAGAGCAACAATAAGCAGTGTTTATGCAAAGTTGGGGACAGCAGTTGATATCAATGAAATCGTGTTTGACACAGAGCTTAAAGTTGTAACACAGATGTTATGGGGTTGTAGTGATTTTAGTGATTATTTCCATGGGTTTCGAGAGGTCGAGTTCAAGATCATCGAGTTATTGGGAGCGCCTAATATCTCTGATTTCATCACGAGGTTATCGGGGTTTGATTTGCAAGGAAGAAGGCGAGAAATGCAGAGGCAAAAGGAACATTTTGATAGGATTCTTGACAGCATAATTGAAGAAAGAATCAAAACATATTCGAGAAGAATCAATAGCACGGTTGAGGAAGATGGAAAGAAGGATTTTCTGCAGATCATGTTAGAGCTTAAAGAACAGAAAGATGATGCAACATCATTTGATATAGTCCACATAAAGGCCCTATTAATTGTATGTTCATCCTAAATCTTTCATTTCTTTTTCATAGAACTACAAATTTACTAATAAACAAAACAAGCAAAAATACTCAGTAAAATGGTCTAGGATAACTCTATCCTAAGGGATAGAGATGTTGCATCCAAAGAGATCCAGGCTCAGTAAAACCTTTTTTTCTCTTTCTTTTTTGAAGTACACTACTATTCCTACGCCACCCCCAAGCTAAAACGACCGTTTTATAGATAGGGTTATGACGTAAGCCATAACCTTCAGACGGCCGTTTGACGAATCCTCAAACTACTGTTTGAAAAGTAGGCGGTTTACGCAAGTTCTAACTTTCAAACGGCTGTTTACAACAACCTCAAATGGCCATTTGAAAGTAGTGTGGGATTAGATTGTTAGTGTTGTGGGCATAGCACCGCCCAACAAGAAACATACACAAACTTACTAACTAAAAAATCTATAACTATAATAACAGGACATCTTGATCGCAACAACCGACACAACATCAACGATGGTCGAGTGGGTGATGGCCGAGATTTTGTGTAATCCATTTGTAAAGACAAAGATTCAAGAAGAACTAACTGAGGTTGTTGGTATGGATGATATTGTTGAAGAATCTCATCTTCCTAGATTAAAGTATCTTGATGCAGTAGTGAAGGAGACATTCAGATTACACCCTACACTTCCTCTCTTAATCCAGAGATGCCCTGAGGAATCTTGCATCGTAGGTGGATACATGATCCCAAAGGGTACTATCGTCTACATAAATGTTTGGGCCATCCAACACGACCCCAAGAACTGGATGGACCCATTGGAGTTTAGACCAGAGAGATTCTTGAATGGAAAATGGGACTATAATGGGAATAATTTTAAGTTTTTGCCGTTCGGATCAGGAAGGCGAATGTGCCCAGGACTACCCCTAGGAGAGAAGATGTTGATGTATATATTAGCATCACTGTTGCATTCTTTTGAGTGGAACTTGCCTAAAGATGAAGAGTTTAAGCTTTCAGATGTGTTTGGATTTGTGACCAAGAAAAGAAAACCATTGATTGCTATACCTTCTCAAAGATTACCAGATGCAACCCTTTACAATTGAAATGATTATATATAATGTTGTTCAATAAATGAAATATCATAAACCTTCAAAAAGCTATATTGCAAGGTCTTTTAAGAATTACGAGTGCAAATCTATACATGTGTTGATATCATATTTAATGGTCGCATTTGTGTTGAGTGGACTTGCATGTCGCGTTCATGTATTTGACTATATATTCAGTGGTTCATGTCGTGTTTGCGTTCAAGCAAATTTAAGGATTTATGTTAGGTTCAATTCAGAAACACGAGTGCTAACAAATGTGTAAGATATAGAAGGTGTAGGAGTTTGTTAGTTGAACAAACAAAAAATAACAGCTTTCTAAATATTTACAATATCCCTTATTGGCTCATTCTTTCAATGTTTACAGTTTAGTCCTTCAAGTGAGTCCAAACTAAAATTCACTGAAGGTGTAATGATACCTTATATTGTTGGGCAATAAATATCTTAACCTACTTTCAATAAAAGCTTTTAATTATCATACATTGTGTTGTTAGTACTGCAACTCACCCAAATAAAAATCCACAGTGTTCACAAGTCACTGGATTGACATTTGACAATACACAAAAATATAATAGTATTAATAACATAAATCAATGCTAACGCAAGCTGTATTTTATCTAGTCTAGCGTATTGATAGGACCAATGACTAATCTATAATAATTCTCCACACAAAAGATTCACGGTGAGAGGTTCATAAATAGAGGCTCATCTTCCGCCTTCATCGCGGAAGCAAGCTTCATGTTGTGATTGACTCCACGGACCTAGTAAAGGTCGTGGTTCGTGGATAGGGCCAGACCTTTGCTAACCACAACACACTACTAAGAGCAGTAACCATCACCTATAATGGGTCTGACATCATGTGGTCCTACAACGACACATACCAGTGCAACAAGTGTAAGCTTTTAACGACGCAATGTACTTAGCAACACATATCTTGATGCATCGAAACATTACAAAACAAAAGTATGGTAGGATAGGATAGGGTGAAGGATCAACATCAACGAAATTGCTTTCGACACCCAGGTTAATGTCATAACAAGCATGTTATGGTGTACTTGATTCTAACACATCTTTATAAAAGAACGAATCTAGTAATACGGGAGGTGGGTTTCGAGAAGCTGAGTGCAAAACTCAAAGGCTCGAGATGATGGAATTCAGATCCGACAGTTGAGACAAACTGCCGTTGATTGCTTGATGTTTAGGTAACTTCAAACATAGTGAAAATTATACCATTTTTAAGATAATGAATTTGTGTGAATGACAAACTGTGGGTAAATAAATTACATAAAGCGAAAAAGACAATAATATGAAATAACGCACATGTGATATTTGGCTTTTTCCCCCATAAATAGCACCACCGAAAACCAAAGTCAGGCAATATTTGAACTTTAGTCACATCAAAAAGTATTATTGTTATTATTCTATTTATTTTTTATTATCATCTTGGATATTCTATCGATATCATAATTATTATTTAATTATTATAACAACTGTCAGTAATAATAGCATTTTGTAAGTTTTGATCACATCTTTATAATAGTTTTCACATGCTTTAAACTTTTTGTTATTATATGTTATGTTTAATTTACTATTAGTATCATTATTTTGACTTTTCTTTTTTTGTATTATATTCTCATTTTCACTATATATAGAAAACATTACACAGAATCCTTATATTATGTTTATGTTACAGTTTTAGCTCATAAGTTTAACTAAAGTTATATATGTTTTCCAAACGGATGATATAAATCCATTAAATACTAGTTAAACAACTGTTATACCGCTTAGCTTAAAAAAGTACAAAACACTATATTAAAACACCCTCCCCGGTCCAACTCTCGTTTCACCATGACACCATGTGGATTTTCTCAGTCACCAACATCATCGTCACCTTCTCTTATCGTCACCACCATTGCTAGTGGGAGAGGGAGCGGTATAGTTGAGGTTAACGGGGGGATTTTGAGAGGGCGGGAAATGTTAAAATTTTATTTTATTTTAATTTTTTAATCGAAAATGAAGGTATAATGGTAAATTTGAAAAGTTAATCACAAAATAAACGACCATTAATTTCAAGACCACATGTTTTATCCGTCAGTTAATAAGGAATATAAATGATGTTATTTGTCAAACTTAAGGATTAAATCTGTAACATATTGAAGGGATAATTAGTATAAAAATTCCTATTTATGATTATATATATATATATGAGAAAATTACAAATAGGGTGCTTATGATTTGACCCTATTGCAAGGTCGTCATATTTTAACAATTGGAAATTTAGTTTGCAATTTTTAAAAATTGGAGCTCAAACTTGCAATATAGTCAAACCACAAGAATATTTTTGTAATTTTCTTGTTTATAAGAGCATGTATGCATTATTAGCGTTGTTACTTGCAGTATGATATAATCCATTATTGGCAAATAATAAGAAAACAACTCTCCACAAGTTGCATATCATTCATTCATTTGTAACAAAAATGATAGCAGAAGTTGTATACAAGATTAGCCTCACAATCCTCACCTGTTGGTCATGGTGGTGGGAAGCCAACAACCAGCAAGACAAGCTTGCTCGGACCGCGCTAACCGTCTTCGTCCCGACACTCGTATTCGTATGGTACAAGTGGAGGTTATCTTATTCCCAACACGGCGCGACTCGCTTGCCACCAGGACCCTATGGGTTACCCATTATAGGCTACCTCCCGTTTCTCAGCTCCAACTTGCATGAACGGTTCACTGATATGGCTCACAAATACGGGCCCATATTCAGCCTGCAGCTTGGAAGTAAGCTTCATGTTGTGGTTAACTCCATGGACCTAGCAAAGGTTGTGACTCGCGAACAAGACCACACGTTTGCTAACCGCAATCCTCCACTCACGGGACTTATCATCACTTGGGGTGGGATGGACCTTGTATGGGCTAACAACAACACACACTGGCGTAACGTTCGTAAGCTTTTAGTAAGCCAAGTGCTCAGCAACGCGAATCTAAACGCGTGCCAAGGTTTTAGGACGCGTGAAGTGAGAAAGACGGTTAATGAAGTTTACGCTAAACTCGGGACGAAAATTGATATTAACAAAGTTGCTTTTGATACAGAACTTAATGTTGTGACTAACATGTTATGGGGCTGTAGTAAATCCAACGAAGGGGGCGATTTTGGTGATATTCTAAAAGGGTTTAGAGAAGTTGAGTTCAAGATTATCGAGCTGATGGGAACACCGAATATCTCTGATTTTATCCCATTTTTATCGCGGTTTGATCTACAGGGAATGCAGCAGGAAATGCAGAGGCAATTGGAATTCGTTGAGCGAGCTTTTAACCATATTATTGAAGGAAAACTCAAAGTGAAATCCAGCAAAACCGATGATGCGGTTGGTGAAGATGGAAGAAATGACTTTCTGGAGATCATGTTAGAGCTCAAAGAAGAGAAAAATGATCCAAAATCTTTTAACATCATTCATATTAAGGCCTTATTGATTGGAAGTCTTTACTTACTTTCTTTTTGTTCTTTATACAACTATGAACATGGCCCAATGGGTAAAACGACGTAAACTAAAAAAATATGTTTTTTTTAATAACAGAACATAGTCGTTG
>BJCM01206581.1:0-22896 GCA_018326385.1 Flaveria bidentis | reverse complement strand
TAAAACATCTGAAGTTCTTACACTTCAGCTGTTGTAGTTCAGCAGTTATAGGATTAGCTAGTACTTAGCGTTTATTGTAAGATGTCCTTAGCTGTTGTGGACATCTTCAGTAGTTTTCTGTTAGTTTCAGCTGTTTGAATAATCAGTTAGATGTCACTATCAGGTCACATCTGCTGACGTCACATTCCTCTATAAAAGGAATGTTGACCTAATTTGTAATGAGCCGAAGCTTGCGAGTAAATTTATATATTATCTTTTGCAGAAAACTCTCTCTTTATAACCGTCACTATTTGATTGAATATTCTTAGTATTTTTGCTTAAATTTCGTCTAATTTTAGTAAGATTCCGCTGCATATTATAACCTAATTGATCAAACCAGATCGTCGATCCCCAACATAAAAGTTGACTCAAATGAACAATATGTTGATTTGTTTACCAAGGCCTTTGATAAACAAAGATTTAAGTATCTCATTACAGCTATTGGAATGATAAACCTTGATTAGTCTGTCTCATTTGAAGACCTTAATAATTAAGATTACACATCTAAGTTTAACTATATCAAGTGTGTTTGTATCATTTTGACTCATTTCAAGCAAAATGTACATAATTCAACTTAAAGTTACCTATTTTGACATGTTTAAGATAAACCAACAATGATACACTTAACACCTTCAAGTTTAATGACATAAGTTTATTTTTACACATTTTGACATGTTTTAAGTCCATTTAATGTGGTTTATATATGAAGTGTGTTTGTATCATTTTGACCCATTTCAACCAAAATGTAATTAACTTAAATTTACCCTTTTTGACTCATTTAAGATAAACCAACAATGATACACATAACACCTTCAAGTTTAAGCAATTAAAGTTTATTTTTACCCATTTTGACCCGTTCAACTTATATAACTTTAATACCTCTAAAAGTGTTTGAGGTATTTGTTCTTGTTGCTGGAAAAACGAACTCGACCCCGCAGATGAAGACGGTGTATGCCCAATCCCTCTAATATGTCCATGGCGTTCTCCCAAAACAAAATTAAAAACTTTGACCTCATTCGGCATTGATGAACAATTTTCTTCGTTTTTGGGATTGACTTAGCTCATCAAACTGTCCTTTGAGCTAATTCTATATTAACTTACAAAAATTGATTTAATATACATATATATATATATACACACACACACAAAGGTCCCCTATTTAATATTTCAAAATACTACTATATATAAACTTACATATTGTTGCTCTGTTATCTCCGTATCAAATGTCCCATGTTGACTAGTATGAGAATTTTGAAACGCCTCAAGTCATCTCTTATTCTGTTTAACATTTATAAGTATATATGTTAGGACTGTTTTCGTACGGAGTATTAACGGATTATGCGTGAGACCAGATCATATAATGCGGAATCCTATTTGTTTGGCGATCCAATCAGTGAGAACAATAACCCGATCAATCAAACAATGAAACAAACATTAAGAATGAGTAGAAATCGATCATGAACGAACAATGAAGTTGGATTGGGTGTTCTGGACTCTTTGGACGGATAGGGTTTATGTATATTCGATGTAAATCTCAAAGTGTTATGTTTTTTTACGAATTAAGTGGAATTTATAGGTTTGCAGGTTCCATTCATACGACTGAACCATTAGCATGGTTCAGTCATGCGACTGACTAATGCGATTGAATCATATGCAGGACTAAAGATTTAGTCGTGTGACTAAGTCAATCTTATGCTTTAATCATACGACTGATCCAGTCTCCTGGTTCAGTCGTGTGACTAGTTCATTAGTATGATTTATTCATGTGTATGGTCCATATGTATGGTCCATTACCAAGAATAATCACCTGACTAAGTTGAACACATTTCCCAATCATTATTGACTTAGAATTGTGTTCATCCAACTCAAACCTATATATGAAGTTCATATATATGACTTATACTTAACAATATAATAATATGAAATAGTCAAAGATAAATAAACATCAAAAGCATATCATATTTCATTGAATAATTAAATTACACATGTGTAAGAAATGAAAGACATTTACATTAACAACATAAACTAGGAACATGATGTATCAACAAACTCCCCCATGGACCTAGTTTATCCTGTTCTCTGACATGCTTTTCTCCAAGTTCTTTTGTCTCTCTTTTGTTGTTGCTCTAGTGCTTTTCTCTAAGTTCTTCTATCTTTCTTTTGTTGTTGCTCTAGTGCTTTTCTCCAAGTTCTTTTATCTCTCTTTTGCTGTTGCTCTAGTGCTTTTCTCCAAGTTCTTCTGTCTCTCTTTTGTTGTTGCTCTAGTGCTTTTCTCTAAGTTCATTTGTCTCTCTTTTTTTGTTATTCTCGTGGCATGCAATTGCTCTAATATTGAAACCAAATCAGGCTGAATTTATCAAACTGCTGATGCACCAGAAGCTTAGTTTTAACTTCACGGTCATCACCTTCTTCTAGGATCTTTGGTACTTCTTCTACAAACTTTTGGCTCTGTTTTGGCTCAATCTATTGTTCATAAGCTTGGGAGATCTTCCTCTAAAGTCAATACATTTAGTTTATTTTCTAACATTCTTCACATGCTCTTGAAATTTTGTGTACTTCTCTTCTCTGGTGACTCCTGGGTATATCACGAATGCAAAGCAAAGTCGGATAACATGTTGGAACTGTAATGCTTGTACAATATCTTGTGTGTCATAGAACAGTGGCCACTTGTATAAAGTGTAAATATCAACAGCAGACATGTTAGTAAGCCATATTAGGTCAAATACCCTGATAGTCTCTATCTTCCCATCTCTGTTGAGAACTATGACCGCTTCCCCTGTCCTCCAATCTTAATACCACCATTTGAATTGTGGAGTGAAGTCCTAAGGCATTTCCTATAAGAGAATCTTGGACATTGTGTGTGGGGGACTTCACTTCAACACTAGTTTAGGCCTTCCAGATATAAGATCAACTTCAGACTTATGAATGAACCTCTTAGGTTGTGAAGGTCTGAAGTTTACCCATCTGGTGTGGTATTATTTCTTCAATGCTACCTCAAACCATCTGGACATCTTTCTCGGGTTGACATACAAAATATTTAATCATGCTAGTTGGTTGAGCTCAAAACCAGGAAGTGTCTTCAGATCATGTGGATATCAGAAGTATTCAATCCCTTTCTCCCTTTTAACAGCATAGACTTCCAAGTCTTCAAAACATGCCCAAGCGATAATCTTGCATGACACTTTCTGATGTTTGTTGACTCTGTAAAGCTTGGTGTTGGCATTTTGCTTTTGAGGTCAGCAAAATAAGCTGCCCATTCAGCTTTCTTAATATCAACATTTGCATCTGAAGCTTGGGATTTACTTTTATCTTTCTCTTTTTCTTTTTCCATATCCTCTAGCTTATCAAATGTATCATTACCAAAAGTTTAACCCAAGTTGGGGATAATGTTGCCCTCAGGGTCAGTGTACTCGGGATAGTGGTTAGTTGTGGCATCTTTAATCTCTATTTCATCCACATCCTATAGCTCCTCATCATTTAAGACATCAACTTCTGGAGCATGTTTGACAATTTCATTTGGATTTAATGTGAACATATCAGCCAACTACTCATCTGTCAGATCATGGATGATCTCTCCTTCTTTAAGCGTATTGCAAACAGACCTTCTTACGATCCCTTGCAAATCAAGAATCATAGTGAGCTAAGTCTTGAGTTGCTGAAGGGGTATAATATCATATTGCTCAGGCTGTTAAGCATCACTCTTTCCCTATTCTTGAGTGCCTTCAGCTGGAGCTGCAGACAACGAGGCTCTTTTTGAGCACCTCTCCCGTGCAGCTTAACTTGAGGTTGATGCAGATGCATCACCTTCTTGATCATCCTCATCGTCGTCATCATCTCTTTGATCTTTACCACTAACTCCAACTTCCTCATCATCCTCGTCTTCTTTAGATTCATCCTCGGAAGTCTCATTATCATCATGTCCTTCATCAACACCATTATTTTGATCTTTAGGGGCTCACCCTTTATTCCCATCAACTTTAGCATAATCCTTTTGTTCTTCTTCTTCAACCCATCAATCCTTTTCACCGAAGCCATCACCAGATCTTTTTGACTCTTCAGAGCATGGTGAGCTCAGCCTAATGCTCTCTCGTAAACAACATTCTTCTTAGTGAGTTGAGCTATCTACTTGGCTTGGGCGGCATTGACCGCCATCAGCTGGTTCATCTCATTAGCTCTTAGATCATTTGTTGCTAGCAGCTTTAGCACCAGCCAGTTTAGGCTTGCCAATTGTTCTTTTAACCCCATAGTGGGTAAAGTAGAGCCAGTGTAAATGGGGATTGGGTGGATGTACCGGCTTCGTGAGTGGTGGTTGTTGTTGTGGATGTGGTGAAGATGGCAGGAGGAATGGGAGTGGATTGTGGGGGAGTTATGTTGGGTATTGTGGGTGAGCTGGAGGTGACTGTATGAGTGGTGGTAGGAGTATCAGTGGTTGTAGAGGTGGGAGTGGGAGTGTTGGTGGTAGTTTCTGTGGTAGTGGTGTTGGAAGAAGTGATCAGTGTGCTCCTTTTTCTCTTACTATTTTGGTTGTGGGGTTAAGCCATCCTCTTCTTACTTGAACCCTTGGCGATAGGGGCTCCCCCTGAGTTGATCGACTGATCGGGTGTGTATGATGGATCATTAAAATTAGTATCACCACCCTTAGACCCAACTTGGCATCCACCAACCGCCTCTTTCCCTTTCTTGGTAGCCACAAACTGGCTACCGACTTGCCTGATGAGAGGCTCATCATCAAATTCTTCTTCTTCATCTAACAGGAAGTCCTGGTGGAAAGCAGCCTGCTCAGATCCACTAGGTGGATCAGGAGTATCATATGGAGAAGGTGGAGATATATTAGAAGTGTTAGTGGCCCTTGATTGACTAGGACCAGTATCTCCACCACCTTGACCGTCATCCTGATCATCATCATCATCGTCCTTTTCGTTAGTGGGTACCATAATAGGCTCAACATCATAATCACTATCATCGTGATGCCATTTCTTATGAGAAGGCTCCACATAGTCTTCATTGGCCAAATGCCCAAACAATTTCCTGACCGGGGGCTTCACCTGCTTCCCCCGGTATACCTTTATCCTGCCCAGGGTGGTATCGTCCATCACCTCAAGCATCACAACATCCTCTTTCTCCTTTGGCAACATAGGAAGCTTCTCATCTATAATCATCTGCAAGAAACATGGATACATGCAGAAGCCTTCTTTGCCTTTGGCCTCAATGTTCTCGATCAGGTAGGAGAAGATCATGTGAGAGAAACTGAACTGGTTGTTCAGTACCAGTGTAACGTATGCATTCTGGATTTGGTCTGACATCTCTTCAAATCCTCCCCGCCTAAAGGCTATACACTTTAGGATCACATGTGCCAAGTATTTCAACCGCGGGCACATGTTGCTCTTGTTCAGTACATCGGCATTGATGTCTCTGGCGTACTTGATCCTCAGAAAGCAACAACGAATAGTCATTGGATGCAGCTTGGTTGGATGGGCTCTGTCTTCCCCCAAATCCAAGACTCTCCTCAAGTCTTCTTCTCAGATCTCAATGTCTTGTCCGAAGATAGAGCTCTGGATACAGTGAGGCTCAACCAACCGGTTAACAGAGGCACTTTCCCAGAAGGCCTACTAAATAGATCTGTACGGTGTGCATGGAGTAGAAATGGCCTTGTAGATCCTCGATCTACATAGGAAGGCAATAATCTCAGTGAACTCAGAGGCAATTCGGGATGTAGCATCGAGATGAGCACAGATGTTATGCGTTGTGCTCATAGTCCATCTATTAACCATATTACTACAACACAAGAAACATATACATTAGATTGGTTGTAAGAGTTTACAGTTGAATTTTGAATGATTTTGATCAACTGGTTCAATCTTCGTATACTGAGCCATGCGGTTGAGTCAATCGTGCGACTGGACCCACACGCATGATTTACTCGTGCGATTGAATCATGCGCCTGGCTGAATTTGGCGACTGAAGTTCATCAGCATGCCCATTCGCATTCCTCATTGTTGATCACCATAGATATGAATCTCTGTCAAGACGTGACTACACACTTCGTGTTTAGATTCATTTGGACCGCAGAGACTCGTAATAACACTTAAATCATTCATTTGGGTCGATTTCAGTTGCACAGTATTTTAAGAGTGGTCTATTTTAAGAGTTTAGTCTCGGTTATTGATCTTAACAATTGTGGTCATTTAGGGTTCGATTAAACCATTCATTTGCACAATACCACAATCACGCGGTAGTTACAGTAATCAAAATTTCTGTAGAATGTCTGTGTATGAGCGGTTTTTGAGAGTTATGAAGGGTGGTAAAGAATACGACCGACTAACCCCCTTATTTATACTATTTTAAGATTCATTTGTACAACTGGAGCCATACACATGATTCTAACGTGCGACTGGGGTTCAGTCGTGCGACTAGCTCAGACTCCTTCATCCAGTCGTACGAGTGGTTCATTCTTATAATCCAATCGCATGATTGTTTCCATACTCATGGTCCGATCGTCTGACTTGTTCATACTTATGGTTCATACGTACGATTGGATCATACTTATGAGATTGGCTCATACTTATAAGTTTGACATCATACACTTCCAAACACTTAATATTTGACCTTTGATATATAGCATTATAAAAAACTATCAACTCAGACATGACCTTTTTAATTGAAAACCATTTGATCACCTCAGATGTGATCCTTTTAATTGAAAAACATTTGATCACCTCAGACGTGATCCTTTTACTTTATGATTCATAGTGTTCATCTAGTTACTTAGTCCGACATTTACGCAAAGCAGAAAAGAAAAATAGAAATACAACTTTAATTAAAACAAAAGAAGATATATTTTTGTGATTTTGGTTTGACGTGGTTTAAAATCCTTCAGACATCATCTCACTGATTTTCTTCCTGAGCAGAACAACTTCAATTAAATTTTATCATTTCTACAAGGATTCATATGGAATCATACAGGTATATCATAATCATTTGGGATCCTTTTACAAGTACTTTGATACAAGATTTTCATTTGTCTGAGAGTCAATAGCACTTTTAGGAAATCATACTAGAGCTATAAGATGCACGCAATGATTTTGACTGACGAGAGTTGCAGCCACGATGATTGTCAGTATATTTGTCCACTTAAATCCATACATAGATTTTCGACTCACATTGGTGATACGTTAGGTTATATAATTTCAACAAGCGTTTGTGGATCCCACACTTATATGGTAGTCAACATTCCTTAGGATATTTTTGAGCGGTCTACGGGTATTTGTCAAGAAGAACTATTCTAAGAGCTTTCAAAGAGATGCCAAGCCTCAAGTCAGTGTCATCACACAAAACAAAAGCGCAAACAACAATGAATTCTAGAATATTTAGGTTATGCTTATCCTCGGGTCAGTGCCATCGCACAGCAAAGAGGCACACAACCTATCTTCTTGTTAGAGCAATTCTTTATCTTTTGCACATAGTTTTTCCATGTGCTTTGCTTATTTTTATGGTCATCCGAACACATTTGTGGCATTTATTTTGCTTGTCACCCCTTATTGGAAATCCGTTGATTTTGTTAACCAGGGATAAGATGAGAACCCACATCAAGTTGAACATATTAGTTTGAATTTTATTCACCAATGAAGTCTACTCGTCTGTTGTGTTGAATCTACTAACACATCATATAATAGACTAGCAACCTCTAGGTCTACTTTCTTTGTGTTACCTCAGTAGCATACCAGTGTACTATTACATTTCCTTAATTTTTCATAGACTTCTCAGACTTGTAATTTAAATATTGCATTTTGAACATTTAAATTCTTTTGATGTCCCAAACAATTTGTACCCTGTGTACTATCATTTTCCGAAAAAATTGAATCAAAATCACATATATGATTTCTTTTCTTCCCGCTTATCTGCCTTCTCCCCTCATTTTGTTTTGTAAATTAAAACTGAATACTCAACTATTCTCCCCCTAAAATTCTAAAACTACAAATCTTTTTGTGTTTTTGGATTTTAAAAGATAGGAAAATAAAATAAAAAAATAAAAATTAAGTAATAAAATAAGAAAAGACTTGTCAGACTAAGAACTCAATTCTTCTTGAATCATATCACTTTTCTTTTTCACGCCATCAACCTCTAAAAGATATAAATACCGAGTTTGTCAAACGTTTTTGTGTAGAGGTCGGCATGTTAAAAATCCGTATTAATTTTAACAACATCGATTAATTTCTTTTCAAAGCAGTCACGTATAAAGTGATATTTAATACCGATGTGTTTAGTTTTTGGGTGTTGGACCGGATTTTTAGTGACAGCAATTGTAGCAGAATTATCAATAAAGATAGGGGTGTTAGAAAATTGCAAACTGTAGTCTCGCATTTACTGTTGAATCCCAATGATTTCGGAGCAGTAGCTTGCAGCAACAACATATTCAGCTTCACATGTTGACAGAGTAACAGATGTCTACTTCTTACATTGACAGGTGATTAACCGTCTTCCAAAGAACTAACATCCAGCTGATGTTGCCTTGTAATTCATCTTACAACCACCATAATTTGAGTCACTATACGTTGTAAGCTCAAAGTCATTATCATGAGGATACCACAACCTGAGTGTTAGAGTACCCTTTAGATATCGAAAGATCCTATTAACTCCAATTAGATGATTTACTTTTGGTTTAACATGATACCTGGAACAAAGACACATGGCGTACATAATATCAGGACGAGAGGTTGTGTGGTACATTAGAGATCCGATCATTCCTCTGTACATAGTGGCATGAACCAGATCACCATTTTCGTCGGGTGCCATATCATGGTTCGTGAAGTGGAGTTCCGGCAGCCGTAGAATTCTCCATGTCGAATCGACTAAGGATATCTCCTACATATTTGGAGTGATACATGAAGATTCCTTATGTTGTCTCATCTACCTGTAACCCAAGAAAGAACTTCATCTCTCCCATAGCACTCATCTCAAACTCAGCTTTCATCACAGATTCGAATTCCTTACACAAAGCTTCATTTTTGGAGGCAAAAATGATATCATCCACATATATATGTACGAGTAGTAGATCATCATCTTTCTCTTTGATGAACAATGTTCATTCAATGACTCCTTTGCAAAAACCATGTTTCAGCAAATGAATGTAGGAAATGGATTTCCATTTCCCATTTTCTTTGACTTTACACACTCACGTTTAAAGTGACTATTTTCACCACAGTTGAAGCACGTGACTTTGGTTTTGTCGAATCCAAAAGTCGTATCTTTAGTGGCAACTTGATTTTGCCCTATCTTTTTCACAAACTTCTTTGCTCTTCTGACAGCACTAGCTAAGGCCCACATTATATCCATTCTTTCTAGCTCATTTTCATCAACTTTCTCGTAGTCCTCATTAGCAAGATGACAATTTCCAATCTTACCAGTAACTAAACCATTATATGAATGTACAACACCTGCTAGAATGTCCATGTGCTCTTTAGCTACTTCAACTATGACATTTCTAATATTCTCGATCTTTAACTTTGTAGTATTAACCTCAGGAACTATGTATTAGGTTCTAGATGACCATGACGTTTCGATTCCTCATGCACTGCTTTGGGAAGAAAATGAGGACCTAAACACAAATGTCGTTTGCAACGGTGCTCCTAAAACAACTGAAGTTGGAACTGAATTGTATAGTGAAGGATTTTGAACATTTGATCATTTTTTTGACTTGTACTTCATACGTAGTTCTTCTTCCCTTAATTTCAAGATGAAATCATTAATTTTTAAAGTAGCAAGAATTTCATTTTGTGTCAGATTTGACACAAATGGATCCCATTTATCTGGCAGACCTTCAACAAAGCTAGATACTTTATCTTCTATGGATGTGTTTACACCATGAGTGTGCAACTCAATCATCAAATGATAGAATCGATCAATGATATCATCTAAGCTTTCATTCCCGATTAAAAAAAAATTCTCAAACTCCTTTTAAAGAGCTTTTGCCTTCAGTGCTTTCAGAGTTGCATTTCCATCATATCTCTTTTCCAATGCCTCCCATAACTTCTTAGCCTGCTTGTTCTCAGTAAACTGATGAAAGATGTCCTTAGGTATAGACTGACTCAACAAGGCATATACTTTCTTTTCAGTATTAAACAGAAACTTCTAGGATTTGCTCATTCCTCCCAAGGTCAACTTGACTCCATTAGCACTGACTAGTACCGTGTAACCATTGTCAATGGATGACCCAAGATTTGGGTAAACTCCAATTAAGTAGATTGCAAACCATTGTTTCCACTGTGGGTATTCATCCAACGTCAACAGCTTTGGCGGTTTGTTATGGTTTCCAATCTCATTCTCCAGAAGTAGAAGGTTCTGAATGCGTGAGTCCTTTCCTGCAGTAAATGCAGCAAATTGGTCTTCCATTGCTTTAAACTTGGTAAAATTAGAACAAGACAGTTTCACTCGTGCGAACGGGCTAAGCATATGGATCACTTATGCGAATAAAGGATGCGAATGAATTCAATCATGCGATTGGATTGAATCGTGCGATTGGATTGAATCGTACATATGAACAGGACAAGTGGAAACAACCAATTAGAGTTGTTCAGTCGTCTAAACGAGAGATGCGACTAGGTTTAGTCGTGCGAATGGAGTATACAATTGAGTTTAATCATACGAATGGACCAATCGTGCGACTGAAGGTTGTTGTTTGTAAAATCGAATATTTTGACACTTTGACACAAAATATGAGTTTTCCTGGAACCCTAATCTGCCATATTATGGAAAAACGAAACTTTAATAAATGCAAATGTTGAAAATACCTTTTGAAGCAAAGTGGTGACTCTTTTGATTTAAAACGTAGGTTTTAAACACCAAAACTAATCGAATCCAAGCAAAATCACGAGCCAATGGCTCTGATACCACTTGTTAGGACTGTGTACGTACGGAGAACTAACGGATTCTGCGTAAGACCATATCAAATAGTGCGGAATCCTATTTTATTAGTGATCCAATAAGTGAGAATGATAACCCGATTGATCTAACGATGAAACAAACGTTAAGAATGACTAGAAATCGATCATGAACAAACTATGAAGTTGGATTGGGTGTTCTGGACTCTTTAGACGTCTAGGATTTATGTATATTCGAAGTATCTCTCAAAGTGTTATGTTTTTCCACGAATTAAGTGGTATTTATAGGTTTGCAGTTTTCTAGCATGGTTCAATCGTGTGACTGAGTAATGCGATTGAGTCATACGCATGACTGAAGATTCAGTCATGCGACTGAGTAAATCTTATGCCTCAATCATACAACCGATCCAGTCTCCTGGTTCAGTGGTGCAACTGGTTCATTAGTATGATTCATTCATGCGCATGGTCCATAAGTATGGTCCATTAGCATGAATAATCACTCGACTAAGTTGAACACATTTCCCAATCATTATTGGCATAGAATTGTGTTCATCAAACTCAAACTTATATATGGAGTTCATACATATGACTTATACTTAATACAATAATAATATGAAATAGTCAAAGATAAATAAATATCAAACACATATCATATTTCATTGAATAATTACATTACACATGTGTAAGAAATGAAAGACTTTTATATTAAGAACATAAACTAGGAACATGATGTATCAACAACTAAACATGAAAATGCACACAAAGTTTTTTATGAAATATATACATATAAAAATTGAAACAAATCTTTTAATACGAGTCTCCCTTATATACTTAAGTTTCATTGTCAGACCCCTCAATGTCATAATCAAAATCATCTTCATCATAATCGCCCTCGTCCTCAGACATCACATTAGTTGTCAGACCCCTCAGTAACATTTGGTGGATTAACTTCACTTGTAGTCTCATCATCGACTACATAAGTATAAATATTTTGAAACTATTGGGTAAAGTCAATGAAAAGTACACAATTAGATGAACAATGATTATGAATGACAACAATAGGTTGTTGTACGATTACACTAGGGCCGTCAAATCTGGCGCACGTTCAACTACCAGATCTAAGTTTAGAAACCCCAGACGGGTTATTGACTAATAGCGGCGATTGTCGCTGCTAAAAGTGTTGCCACTAATGGTGGTTGTCGACGTTAAATGTGTCGCCGCTAATGGCAACCTTTCTTGATGCGTTAATGCGATTGTAATGTGTGCAAGGATTGGGTCCTTACACTCTAATTGGGCAACCTTAGTTAAAAAATATTGTTCCCAGCTGATAAAAAGTTTTAACGATTGAAGAAATTACAAGAAGTGGCATGAAAGGATGTTAAATTTCTAGATATCTGAATCTGAACACCCTTACTACGAGGTTAAAAAACAACAATATTTTTACCGCGCTTGCATGATATGGTTATGGTGAATGCCTAAAATGGGTATGCCAAAAATCTATATTTAGAAGCTTCCACTGTCATCAAAATGTCTACAAAAAACATGTCGTGGTGATGATGAGTCGGCAAGATCAATACTGACTTCAGATGAGTGTGAACAAAATTCATATATTATCGTGCTGATAGCGTTGAATAAAATGTAGAGAGAAATGGATAAAACAACATGATAAACTTCTTATTTATATGAGACACGACTCTAACACATACATTAGATATACAATCCAATGAACTTGCAACCAACACAGAATCGTAAATACTCATAAATGCGAGTGCAATGATGATAAATAATGTGTGTTAACAACAATTATTTATAACAAGATTATCATTTTTCTATATATGTCTTATATTCTTACTGAGTTTTACAACTTCGTACTTAACACAAAGTATTCTTATTCCATTATAGAAATTTTTCCATGGTTACGGTACCCTTCTTCATATGTATTGTATACAACTTAACATTTGCATGCCGTGGACATGCCTTTATCTTATTCTTATATTCGTCGTCCACCGAACCCGCTTTCACGTTGGCAGTTGAAGTAGACTGCAGCCACAGGAGATCCAAGGTTATAGAGCTCCGCAAAGTCTTTTGTGTTGAAGTTTTGGCGCCACCCTGGGGCGTACACAGTTTGTCGCCCTAATTGTCGGAACAACACGAAAACCATACGATGAATTCCCATTGATGGCCTTGGACTCTCGTAGCACACGACTTCTTGACCTATACGCAGTTTACAATAAACAAATTAGCAATAAGTAAATCTGATTAAGTATTTCTTTTCCTTTTGCTTTTTAGGAGAAAAGAATCTTGGCCTACTTTAAAGATTCAGTGCCTTTACGAAATTCCTATCTTGAATGCATAATGCCTGTATTTCCTTAGCACCGCCAATGATAGTGACAATATATAAGAATAATAATACGAATATAATAATAATAATACTAATACTAATAATAACAATGATAATGTTATAGCAGAATAATATATATTCCACATTTGTTATAATAACTACATCCTTAGTCAAAAGTTGAACATTTCGTTATATGCATGCAAAATTGAAAACTCACCAAAGCGTGCTCCTGTGGTCGCTGGAATATCAGTCACCAACCTACACAGAATAAAGTGTTAGAGAAAGCATAAGAATACACCAAGAAGAATCAACATAAAATATTAGATATTGTATTCTACCATCCAAAATAATATTTATAATTTAAAGTACATAAGATGAATGTTTTAAAAATCCTGTAATATTTTAATTTAACTTTTATATATGTATGAAAAATATATATTGTTTAGGGTTATGACATTCTTTAATGTTTTCTTCTGAAGTTCAAAGTTTTTATTTTATAATATAATCCTTAAAACCAATTAAATAAATAGATTGTTAATAATTAATAGGAAATGTAATATTGTTTTCTTATAATGAATAAATTTTGTTTTATGTTGTAGTAATCGTGTGATAAGCCTATATACTTTGAAAATTAAAACAAAATACATTAAAAAATAGAAATAAAACATAATATAGATAATGAAAAATATTATTAATGTTTTAGAATTAATAAACATATTAATTTAAATATAAACAAACTTTGATTAATAATATACTTTTGCTATTAAATTGTAAAAATATATATAAAAGTAGAAAGCGAAAGGTATAAATAAAAAATCAATTGACCAATAAGTGGAAGGATGAAGCGAGAACCTCGTATATCGAAGCTAGCTTTTTGGTTTATGTGGTAGCTAGATGAAACCCAAATTTATGTTTTTTTCAATAGCTATGTGGTATAAAAAAAGGCTGAAAAGCAAAAGGCATAAAATAAATATTTGACAATGATTTGAAGAGAACCTTATATATCGAAACTTGGGATTTTGGTGTATGTCTAGCCAATTAAAAGCTATGAAAACATGTATATGTCCAAAATCATTAATTCCTTTTCATTCTAGTGGCTCCAATGAACAAACACTTGATCTTTGTTTATGTCATATTTCATTTCAAAAGAAAAATGTATTTTTGCAAGACCTCCACTTAATTTAAGAAATTCAACAGTTTAGACCCTTCAAGTTTTATTGTAAATATCAACTTACCAATGCAAGTATTCCCTAAGGTTAGGGTCACTTGGACTAGGAGCATCCGGATCCACCATTACCTAAGACACAATAATGTAACTAAACTCACTAAGTAGTTCTTCTGGACAGCAATTTCAAAATGAAAAGAAGGGAAACCAACATACTAAAGTGTGAAAAGCGCGTAGGTCGTCACCACCAATATCAACCCGAGGTTGGTTCACAACCTGAGAGGGTTTTAGCTCGCACCCGTTGCTAACTTCCCTATCATTATACGAAACATTAAGGTTGATAGACTTGGTGAAACTATCAAGAACATCACCAATCACGCGCCCAACGACCAATGGGTCCCTCTCCCTTGGCATCATATAACAAAAGGGCTTTTTTTCTCAATTTATATGTGAGTTGGGTTTGTTCTCTCTAAGTATGGATGTTGGTGCACTAGTTTGAATAGAAGCATAGCATAGGTCTTGGTATTTATAGAGGCTTTGTAGAATAGAAACGTAGTAAGTGGCAAGTACACCATAGCTACAAACATATTCTCTTTAGATATGATGAGACGAGTTTAAGACATCAACGATTCGCGTATGAAAGAAAGACCAATGGCGAAGGTAGAGTGATAGAGCAGTCAAATCTATTACTATTCCACTCCATACGGTTACCAAGGAATCTTCGGCTGTGTACGTCACACTACAACAAAATCAATTCTAAACTTCTAGTGTATAAACTTTCTCCAAAGGTGAAAAAGGAAACTTGGATAGGCATATGCATCCCTTTCACTTGTTAGGTGTTTTTATTTACTCATGTTATCTGATAAAGAAATACCTTTAAAAAACTCCAACTCAGGTTTTAACACATTCCATTTATTTGATACATCTATATTTGTTCCCAAGTTTTTTTTATTTTATTACGTTGGCTCCTTTTAGCCATATACAACTCGAATTGACTCATTTCTTTAGTTATTGATAACAAATTTGTTTAAAAACTTATTATATCTACAAAAGATTAATAAGTGGAGTCAAATATATATATTTTTAATTAGTTAGTTTTCAATGTTTTATTCACAAGTTTTTCTTCTTATTATCTTAAAGGCCTAGAAACACAAAACCAACACCCCACCAATATAAATGATAAAAAAGAATAGATGATAGAACTAACATTGCATGTGGAGCACATGAATTGAAGATTATCAACATTTGTATTGAAACACCTTGTTGTGACACCTACATGTTTATGAAAGTCTTACAAACAACTAAAAAATATATGAGGATATTCCCATGATGGAAATATATCATGATAATATCTTTGACTGTCTCTCCTAGAGAAATATAACCAATAAATCATTTCCATTGTCCATTACATCAATAATATGTATACGTATAGTGATACAAATCTCCTTTGTAGAGATTTGTAGAGCCGAGGAAAGCCAAAGAGGTGTATCATATACAAAAATGGAAGTTGTGAATAGGAAATGCAATTTATACTCAATATTGGTGTTCACATAGTTTCTCTCTTTTCTTTGTATACCAACATTTGATCTTTATGGTTTATTCCTCTATCATATTCTTTAATTTGACACACTTATTTGATTGTGCCATACTAGTACGTTTATCTACTTAATTATTTACCTTAAAATCAATATGATCATCACATTAGCATGATGTTTAAATATCTTATGCATGCCTTTCTATTGTATTCTAGCACATGTTTCTTATTTTCCAATTAGCCCTCTTAGATTTACATAGATATACACTTTTAGCCTTTAATTATGTTTTGTTTTTCAAGCACATTGATAACTATTTTTTCTTCCTCATATATGTTTAAAGTTTTATATAGTTCCAAGTATATTATTACAACATTCTTGTTGTTTTTGAATATATTTTGATGTGAATTAATTGAAGACGATATTAAGCGTGAGATAATTTTTCTATTGTTTTTAATCTTTCCTTTACATCTTTTTTTTAATTTTTAATATAATAGTTTATAAAATCTATTTTTTTCTTTTTTTATTAATGTTAATATTCTTATCCTTTACCCTTTCGTGTGGTTGTGATGCTCTTTTTATCGTTGTTTGGACGTGAATTTTTAGTTGTCTCATTTTTAAAAAAATAAACTTAAGAGTATTATCAATGGTCGCAACACAATGCATGTTGCTGTGACGTCTATATGTTTTAGATAAAGCTTTGAATTTTATCAATGACATAATAATTTCATTCTCATTATATAATAAGTTGCATATATTATAAATGCCACCTGCTACTCGCAAGTTTGTGTCAATGTTTCAACATTAGTATCTTGCAAGGCTTAACACCTCTTGTCCCCTTCACCTCTCCGGTTCATAGACACTATTTTGACTTTAGTTTTTTCATGGACTTACACCCCTCCACCCATTAAACGCATGTGTTCATTGAAAACTTTTGAACTCAGGCATTCTTATGGTTTTATGCCCTTAACGTAACATGAGGTAGTTAAGACTAGTTGAATTAAAATGTTGAAATGATATGATATAAATATACATGTTTTCAATACATAATTCATTGCATTTTAAGTCAATTTTGATACAAAATTTATAATTTAGACACTTATTTGTGTTTTATTTGAATTTTGTAGTTTTCGGATGAGGCTCGATGGTTTTTGTGAAGAAACCCCAAAATTTGAAGTTCAAGAGGAAAAATGTTTCGGAAATGACCATATTGAGCTGAATATGACCATATAAGCTATCAAAATTCAAATAGCTAAATTTTTATGCTGAATATGATCATATCATTTCAGATATGGACATATTCGAGCAAAAAACAGGTTTATAACACTAGTACACCTCATTTCCAATTGAACTTTCATTTCTTCAAAAAAAATCTAGCCTCCCTCAAACCCTTAGGTGTGTTTGAGCATTTCTCAAGAGTTTTTAAGAGATTTGAAGGCCAAGATTGAAGATTTCACACTTTCTAGAAGAATCTAACATCATCCACTCCATTTCCACTCAAGATTGGTTTAAATTCCTTTAGATCTACTATGAGATCTTCCATATTCTTGAGTCTGGGTGTGTCTTTTGTAAGCCTTATGAGCTAAACTCTTATTATCACTTGGATTAGATGAAACTTAGCATGATTTAACAACTTGTACATGATTCTTGGTGTTGTTTATGTTAATGTAATGATGAAACTTGATTATTCTTCAATGATTATGTGTATTTGTTCTAGTTTGATGAAAATGTCCAATATCGTGGGTGTTGTAAGCATGTTATGTTAAAAAACCTCATATTCTTACAAAATTTATGCATTTGATTGCATCTTTTGCATGTGATTTTTAGACATTTGACTACGAATGATGAATGAAGATTGGGGGTTTAGTAAAATTGTGTAAATATACATCCATATGCTTATGTTTGAGAAAACCATAGTATATGTCATGAATATCTCTTGTCATTGGTTGTGAATTGATTTGTAATCGTGGTTTGATCTTCATGAGTTGAAAAATAGTCATAGTTGTTTTACCTAAGTTGAGGTGGTTGTCATGTGTTTATCGTGTTAACTTTCCAAAAATGTGTGGAATTAGGTAACCCTAATGGGAGCCTAATTCACCTTTACCATTGACATAATTGTATCATTAGTTCTTCATGACATAACTTTAGGTGGCTATTATGTGTTTATCATTCTAGCTTTCCGAATGCTTATATGTCTAGGCTACCTCCATGTTTCATATGTAAAAATAAGTCTCGCCTCGAGTTTGTGCTAGTTGTTAATTCTATGCTAAGTGGAACCAAAGTCCAAATGGCATCTTTAATTGATTGTGTATCTTCATCTTTACTTCCTTAGTTTGTTAGTTTCATTTGCTAATCGTTTTAGTTAATTATATTACTCGGTTAAATAGTGATGATGATTTCGTATTGGGAGCCATTATGTCCACGGATCGATACTTGGTTCTTAGCTCAAGCTATACTACTATATGATAGGTGCGCTTGCCTATTATGTGTAGTTAGTCTAAAGGTGAAAATCATTTTTAAGAATTTAAACAAATTGTGTGAATTTTCATATCAAATATATATATATATATATATACACACACACTTTACACACATCATAAATTTCCCCTATCTTTTATTCTTATCCTTCTTAAAATTACATACTACCCATCACACATATTTGATAACTTATTTGATACACAATCTTTATATTTTTATGGTTAAAACAATTTGTTTAGTAATTTTTTTATCATTACAAGAAATTTCTATAAAGAACCGGATTTACTCCAAGTCACTCAAGAATCGATCGATCAATGAAAATCAAACACAAAATGAATGAAATTCATTGTATATACTTGAAAACATAAATCAAATCATTTACATAAGCAAAAATCACACAAGGTAAATATAATATCTCAGTAGTATTTCAACCAAATGTGTTTGCCTTAGCAATTACAATCAGACTTAATGACAACTCTTCAAAATTACACCGAAACATAAATATTTATACTAATTACAAAAAGTACTCACAAAGGTCATAGTTTCTCGCATGACACAATTTTCACACAACAACAAGTTTTCGCATGATTTAAAGTTTATAAAGAAATGATACTTTAGTCAAAATTTGATTTCTCGTGGCTTAATATGTTAACTCTACAATCTCCCCTAGGCTTTGTGAAGCAAAGTAATCACCAATACAAACTTCCTTCCCTCTAATCACCTCGATATGCATACATCTTATTTATCATGGCTTTGTTAAGCAAACAACCAAATTGAGCAGCTAGGCGGTGAACTAACACGTCTACTTTGGTTAGATTAGTTTGCAGTTTAAGCACATCATACTTCTTAAACTTTAATGAATTAATTTGATAAAAAATTATGTACTCATTGTCTGCAGATATTATCCTTGCATTAAGTGAATCTCTTTCACAAATACACTTTACAAACTTTACCAAGCAGAACTAGGGCGTGAATAGAAATTACCTAAGTTATAAGTGGTCTTATAAAAACCCTTTTTATTCAAGGTTCTTTGGCTTATATGATGTATCCTAAAATATTCCTTCATCATTTTAGTTTTAGTTATTTTTAGTTGTTTGAATCCATGTGTACAATCACTGGCTTATATGAATCCATGTTTTAGTTACTAGAATTCCTAGGATTGAAGAATGGAACTTTACTCATATCATATTGATTGGCAACTAGTAGGGTATTGAAGTCATGTTCACTTTCCAAATATTTAATACTTTGGCTTTCCCTTTACATTGTAAAATTTCTTCTCATTGTCATACATCTGGCTAATGATTGATTTTAGGTCAATATACTTGCTTTGACGCTTCAAGTAATGCATATAGTGATTCTCCTTCTAATGTGGCATAAGAAACTTTTGATGTAGATTCAATTGGTGTTTCAGCCATAGTTTCAAGAACATGACCATAAATTGAAATGAAAGGTTCCATTAGTAATTGAATCTATCATAAATTCAGACATACATGTATTACATAAATATTCACCAACTTCCAGAACATCCTCATATAAATCATTAAAATCCTTCCTAAACAAATCTATATATTCCAGATTAATTGTATCATATAAGCCTTTAAAACCATCAAGATCCTCATGCAATATTCAAGAAAAGATTTTCTATACTTGAAGAAATATATTTTTTCACATTTAGTTTCAACTTCTAGATCAACAAGCTCAAAAACTTCTCATTTTTTTGCACCACTTAGTTTAGTGTGCTTCTTAGATTTTGATGTACACAATGATTCTGGTACACATCCTTGATTTCCTTTGGATCCATATTCACCATCATCTTTTTAGTGTTTCATCTTTAACATCATCATTATTATCATCCACATTAACTTCATCCTCATCATCATAATAGCATCAATCATGTCTTCTTCTTCTTTCTCATCTCCATAAATTGGTTACTAACCATGAAATATTCAATCTTCTTAGTCTTAGTCATCATATCATATTCTAACTCAAAAACTATGCCTTGAAGCAACTAAACTTTCACTAGCATTTCAGTATATGTATCCTGTCTCTCATAAACCTCAAGCAAAATGTTCAGGAACATATTAGTATTGAAGTCTCTCTAGTGTATATTGGATTATGTGGTGGTGTCATAAAGGTGGTGATCTTAATGTAGAAGTTGTGGATGTGTGATTACTCAAGTTAAATTCTTTGTAATATATGTAAACTATGAAGAAATTTTTGAATTCTTTATGCCCAAGAAACATAGAACATTGATGTGATTAGTATATTATGATCCAAGTCGGGTCATACCTAATAACAAGCATAGCAAATACCAATTAATATTTAATTGATGATATGATCATGTATTTAAATAATTACACCAATTAAGAAAATGGATTTTTTAAATAATTTGCATTTTAGATGGAACAACTTATAAGGATATTTTGTTCATAAGTATTATTTATAATGTTATTTAAGTTGGTTAAATAACATCAAATAATAAAATGGTGTATGAGTTATATAGATAAAAGGTTAATTACATAACTTATAAAATAACTAGTTAACAATTAAATAGGAAAAAAATTGGGGGGAAACCCTAATTTTAAAGCTCATTCGGCCGCCCCTTTAGTGGGTGGGTTCTTTTGTTGTCTTGGGACAACACACTTGATTAACTAGTCACAGACACTTCATCTCTCTATCTCTCTTACATGCAAAAGACCAAGAAGAACAAAAACTCTCTACACACTTGAAGAGACTCATGGCTGAAAAGGGGTTTTCAGCAGCTTCTTCATTGGTTTTTAGTGTTCAAATCCTAGCAATAAACGTGCTTGCTTTATGCTTGTGGGTATGGAAGCTTGAGGAAACCTTTCCTTGGTGTTTTGGTCATTCAAGAACATCATCATCTTCCTCAAATCTCACGTTTTGGCAGCTCTTGAAAGGTAGTTTCATAAGTGTTGTTTTGGTTGTTATTTCTTTCATGATAGCTAGTTCTTTCACATATATTTGATCCTATGTTATTGGGTTTGTTGATGATAAGTAATATGCTTTAAAATTTCAGTCCTTAAAAGATATTATTAAGCTCAAATTCCACTGCGTTTTCATGTTTATGAGGTTAAAAAACTTTGATCATGTTCAACGAACCTAACATTGGTATCTAATGCCGGATATATGGATAACTAGCTTCAAATGTCCTTATAGAATTGGTTTTATGGGACTTTAACAACCGAACAGGGGCTGTTTTGTAATGATATATTGAATCCCCAATCTTTCAAGGTTATATCTTACATGCTTATGATTAAACCTTAAAAGATAGATGTCAAATGGTTGATTTATCTTGTTTGGACAAAAACCCTAAATTCTTGGTTTATGTTGGCCGAAAATTTTGGGTTAAATGAGGATTTATTTTGGTTCTTGGATGTTGAATATGTTTTTTAATATTGGTGCATAACCTAGCCTTGACCTTGGGTTGTTTTGGTTTTTGATGAATGTTGGTTTTGGTTGATTTCATTCAATAATGAGTTGTATTATATATTCTTTTGTGCTTGTATATGGGTGTAATTTATTTATTCATTCAATGGTGATAAATATATTAGGTGTATTATCTTTTATTAGAAAATTTGTATTAGGATATAAATTTTGTAAAAGAAGATGCACAAGTTGGAAGTACAAAAGGAAGGCACAAAGAGAAGGACTTGAAGCATTTAGAAGCAACTTCAAGTAGGGGTCTTTGGAGATCCTATCTTATGTATTGTGATTAACCCTTAGGAAAGACCAAATGAAAACACTTGTTATGGCAAACAAGTATTGTCCACTTAGTGTCTATGGTTATGCATTTGTGATTGTATGATTTTGCTTGTTTGGTTGTTTGTTTTATGATTGTTGTTTGATATATGGATATGCAAGACAAACAAATTAACAAACAAAACAAGCTAAAGTTTATGGTTCCTTATCATTAAGTAATTAATAAAACATTATTAAAAGTATTAATTATTTTAATAAAAAGAGTTTTACTAAAAAGAAAACCATAGGGTACCATGTATTTGAAAGCATGCAAATACAAGGTACATAGAGTTTTCAAAACTAGAAGTAATGAAAACTAAAATCCCTTTGAAAACAAGTTTAACATCATCCTTTTACACAACACTCGAATCACTTGAGAACTATTTGTGGGATAAAGGTCACCTAACCACTTTTAGGGAACTTGTGTGTTTGAGGTGGGCTTAACGTATTTGTGGGATAAAGGTCACCTAACCACTTGTATGTGCAAACTCACAGGTGTGTGTAAGTATGACGACTTGAATTGGAAACCATTTGCATAGGGTCACCGAAGCATGGCATACAATGGTGTTGATGGGATTTTACATGACAACTAAACATTGTTGGATTCTTTGTACCCAAGACACATAGAACATTGATGTGGTTAGTACGTTATGATCCAAGTCAGGTCATACCCAATAACAAGCTTAGCAAACACCAATTAATATT
>BJCM01206580.1:0-12783 GCA_018326385.1 Flaveria bidentis | reverse complement strand
TCTGCTGTGCGATGGCACTGACCTGAGGCTTGGCATCTCTTTGAAAGCTCTTAGAATAGTTTCTTCTTAAAAATACCCGTAGACCGCTCAAAAATCTCCTGAGGAATGTTGATTACCATATAAGAGTGGGATTCACAAATGCTTGTTGAAATAATTAAACCTTAACTCATCACCAATGTACGTAAAAAATCTGTGTATGGATTTAAGAGGACAAGTATACTGACAATCATTGTGAGCTGTAGTTCTTGAAAGTCAAAATCATTGTGTGCATCTTATAGCTCTAGTATGATTTCCTAAAACTGCTATTGGCTCTTGGTCAAAACAAGAATCTAGCATCAAAATGGTTTATTAAAATGTCCTAAATGATTTTGATATACCTATATGATTCCATAATGAATCGGTCTAGAAATGATAAACTTAACTTGAAGCTGCGTTGTACAGGAAGTAAAATCGGTTAGATTTACTCTAATAGGTTTAATTCCATCTCGAATCAAAAATCCAAAAGTATGTCCTAGTTTGTCTTAAAATGTCAAATTGTTTTCAATTTTTGATTTCTAGTAACGTGTTACGTATATGTCGGACTCTACAACTAGTCGTAATCTATGAATCACTCACTCAAAAGAGGTCACGTCTAAGGTGACCAAAATGTTAAATAAAAATTAAAAGGATCACGTTTGAGGAGTTCAAGCAGTTTTTCAAATTAAAAAGGTCATTTTTGAGATGATCATCGGTCATAACATCTTATCAATAGTTACACGTGTATGTTTGAAAGTGTACGAGGTCAAACTAATAAGTATGGACCAATCGCACGACTGGACCATAAGTATTGACCAGTCACGCGATTGGATCATGAGTATGAGCCAATCGTATAATTGAACCATAAGTATGGATAAGTCGCACGATTGGATCATAAGCGTGGAGCAATCCATGCGATTAGATCACCTGAATGGACCAATCACACGAATGGATGAGGCCGTATGAGCCAGTCGCACGAATGAAGCATGCGAATGGGCCCAGTCACATGATTGAATGTTAACTTAGTATAAATAGCAGGGAGTCGGTCGCATGCTCTCATCACCCCTCAATCGCCCTTAGTCGCCTGAAAGTACCAAGACTCGACCCAAATTTTGTTTGATTGATTTAGCATCTTGATTGTGATTCTAACGTTTACTTTCTGCATCTACAGGTAATGCGAGACCAAAATCGACTTCAATGTCCCATTTAATAAAGCCCTAATGACCGAAATCATTCAAAACAAGAAGTTAGACAAACTCTTCAAAATAAACCACCTAAATGGACATAATCGTTTATTTAAAAAACATTAGGTGTTATTTTGAGTGGTTGTGAGTCTAATGAGCCAAAACACAACGTTTAACATCAAGTTTTGACCATGATTAGAATTTAAAGTGTCGAATAGAGAGTTATACGAATGGACGTGCTGATGAACTTCAATCGCATGATTGAGCTGGGCATATGACTTAATCACACGAATGAACCAGACATATGAGTTTAGTCGCACGATTTACTCAACCACATGGCCTAACACACGACTAAGTTCAGTCGCAAGCTCAATCACACGACTGAACTCAGTCGCATGCTCAATCGCACGACTGAACTCAGTGGTATGGTTCAATCGCACGATTGAACAAGACTGATCTCAGAACAGTTTAATTTCAATTGTCCTATGTTATGCACATGTGTCTTGTGTTATACCAACATGGCTAATAGGTGGACTATCAACACCAAGCACAACATCTGTTGTTAGAACCCTTAGAAGATTAACATTTAGTCTTTTAATGTCTATTTTATATTTTGTACTAGTATAGGGACTAGTTTTGTAAATTGTTAGTTCCTTAGTTTCTAGTATAAATAGCTTAGACTAGAGTAGAATTAAAGAGAGAGTTGAGAGTGAGTTTTGGTTGTTAACTGCTTTCTTACTCTTGTAATTGTCTTTGCTATATCAACGAACTGTGAATTTGTTTATATTGCTTGATTTGATTACAATTGTTTGTGTTTTCTTGAATTGTTTACATATATCATTACAGATTGAATCAATTGATCCTATCATCTGTGTTCATCTTGACGCTACCTCCAGCAATGCCGCTGAGTTCGTTGGGATTATAGCCTTTGTACGTAGGTCGAGGATCTACGAGGCTATCTCTGCTCCTTGCACACCCTACTGGTCTTTACAACAGGCCTTCTGGGAAACTACCAGTGTTGACCGGTTCATTGAGTCATACTGTATACGCAACTCCATTTTTGGTCAAGAGATCAAAGTTACTGCAGCTGATCTAAGATGATACTGGATCTGGGTGATGATGATGCCCACCCGACCAAGTTACATCCTCTAACAGTTAGGTGGTTGTTTTCTACGGATGAAGTACACCGGGGACATCAACTCAATTGTGCTCAACAAAAGCATACTGTGTCCCCAGTTCAAGTACGTGGCCCATGTCATTCTGAAGTACATAGCATCAAGGAGAGGAGGATTTTTATGATTTATCTGACCAAATCCAGAAGGCATATGTTGCAATGGTGCTGAACCATCCTTTCAGCTTCTCCAACATGATATTTTCTTACTTCATAGAGAACCTAGAGGCTGTGGTACTCGAGGTGATGGATGATACCACCTTGGGTAGGATGAAAGTATACAGGGGGAAGCAGGTGAAGCCCACTGTCAGGAGACTGTTCGGGCACTTGACAAGTGCTAATTATGTGGCGCCTCCTCACAAGAAATGGTGTCACGAGGAGAGTGACTCAGATGTCGAGCCGATTGAGCTACCCACCGATAATACAAACGACGATGATGACGACCATGGTGATGGTCAAGGACAGTTGGGACAGTTGGGAGCAGGGTTGTGGCCACCGAGAGAGGTAAAGATGCGGTTGGTGGATGCTAGGTTGGGTCAAAGGGTGGTGCTATAGATGACACTGATCCTACTTACACCCTAGACCAGCCACTCGGCTCAGGGGGAGCCTCTGTCTCGAAGGGCTCAAGGAAGAAAAGGATGGCCCAACCATACGGGAAGAAGAGCAAGAGGCAGAGGATCACCCTAATCAATACTCCTACCACCACTACCACAGCTACCACCACAACCACACCTCCTATCTCCACCCCCATAACTACTACTACCACCACCACTCCACCTACTACAACACCTCCTACCACCACTACCACCACCACTCCACCCACTACTACTATCTCTCATCCCACCACCACTACCACAACAACTCCACCACAACCCACACACATTCCACCTCCCATATTCACTGCATCCACTACTACCACTACCTCTCATCAAGCAGGTCCATTCACAGCTGGACCCTCACTACCCCACGTTGGGTTAGAGGAACAACTAGCCAACCTCAACCGAATTGTGCTAAGGCTGCTTGCCACAGATGAGCAAAGAGGTGCGCAACTCAACCAGCTGATGGAGGTGAATGCAGTTCAAGCTCAGGAGATGAGGGAGCTCAGTGAGAAGAGTGACTGGTATGAGAGAGCTCTAGGCCGAGCCCACCATGCACTTACTAGTCAAAATGAGTTGGTGTTGGCTTTGGTGAAGGGGATTGAGGAGCTTGAGAAGAAGAACAAAAAAGATACTTCTAAAGCTTAAAGGATCAATGAGTGAGCCTCTAAAGATCAAGGACATTGATGATGACGACGACGATGATGATGAAGAGGATAAAGATGACTCTGAGGAGGAGGTTGGAGAGGGTGGACCGAGCGGAAAAGATCGAGTAGATGATGATGATCAGGAAGTTGATGTTGTTGCATCAGCCTCTCCTCAAGCTCAAGTTATGTACTTGAATTATATGTTACACAAATGTAATTACTGTTCAATTATGTTTATTTATGCTTAAATGTTTTATCTAATGAATTTCATGTTACATCCTTAATGTTCACAGCAGGATGAATACGATGTTGCTCCCCTTGAGAAAATCAAGTCTCAATTTACCATGATTCTTGATTTGCAAGGGATTGTCTGTAACAATCGACCTCTAGGTCATAATTCTTACCTTGCCGACCTGCATCATTACCTATTCAAATCTTATATATAATGAAATTACTTCCTTTATTATTACTATTGGCACTTTTATTATTTGGCCATCGTTGTCTTTATTGATATTTCATATGTCTTTTTGGGGTGATTTAACCTGATCAAGCATTATTTAAAGAAATTTAGTGTCCCGGGAAAGTCTAATTAGTCACCCTTGAGAAATTAAATTATGGTAGAAACAATTAAACTGTGTGCCTACACACTAAGAATTTCGGCTAACACATGCATGCTCATGAATAATACATTTACAACTAACTAAATTTTACCATCTAAAATGCTACCCAATACTACACTACACTACATAAATAAAATTATACAATAAAAATTCATCATAATATAAGGCCAAATCGGCCACCCCCTTGACCACCAATCCCCTCCCATTTCCTCCACTAACCACCACCACCCTTTCCTCCAATCTCCATACATGCAAGACACACTCCCACACTCCACCATAACCCTTATTTCTCTCCCTCTCCTTCTCGGATCCTTTCTCCAGAAAATACACAACCACAACCGAAATCCTCTCTAATCTCAGCCACAATCGAAGAACAACAACAACTCTACCATCGGTCAAGCACAAGAACCGCAAAAGGTGAAGTTTGTGAGCCTTGAATACATGGTTCTTGCTGAGTCTGGTCTTCTCCAGCCTTGCTCAAGCTTCTCCACCCTTGTCCAAGGAGTTCCAAGCCATCCACAACCTGCTACATGCCCCAAACCGCGAGCTACATCGAGTGTAAGCTTGATGTCCCCGGTTTTGGTCATTTCTTGTATTTGTCTTCATTTTTTACTCAAAAGCTTACCATCTTTATATCTAATAGAACCGTGCTACTAACACCTTGTTCTTGAAGATATTTTCACCACCTTGAAGGTACCATACTCTTACGCATGTCATTCTATAGGGGTAACATGGTTACACCTAGAAAACCCTCTTTTCGAGTGTATTTACACCATCTAAATTGCACAACTTGTAACCTATCGAAGCTAATCTTGTAACCTGCTTGAAATAGGTTTTCTAACCTCCTAACAACCTGCTTTCAAAGTTATAAAAATGTTGGTTAAGGTTTAATCATGTGCTATGGCATTTAACACAAGTGTAATGAATAAAAATGGTGTAATACTATAGTTCAATCATGTTCTTATTTGGGTTGATGAACCCGTGAGGTTGACATAGAAATCTCAGTAAGTTTTTGATGATTTTGGGAATGTGATGAGATGTTAAAGGCTGAAGATATAAATGTCTTAGACTTGTAGATTATTTGGACATATTCGAGGACCCGAAAAGTGGTAAAAAGAGCTTTAAATCAATAAACATAGATTTTAACCATCTTAAAAAGTATTCTAGGCTCTAAGAGGGTTAACAAAGTAATTGGGCCAGATCTGGTTGTTAAATGGTCAAAGTATGGATTAAAGGGGCATTTTAATGAAAAATGGGTTTTAACCGGGTAACGTTCAGGAGATAATTTAAAAATAAGGGTATAACACCAAATTTCATGGAAATTATGTTATTACAGTAAGTTATGTACTATAAGATTTAAAAGAGTTGAAAGTTTGAAAATGAGCTTTTAACGGGTCAATATCGGCTAAAAACACGCTTAAACGAGTAAAACTTGAAAATTAGAATTTCACCAAAAAGGAACTCAAATGCATCTTTAATAGATTAAAAACCTTATATAAAGTCATTAAAATGATGTTTAATGAATCTAAGACCATTAAAATAGAAAATCAACACTTAACCATTAAGAACCCTCGGTTTTACCGTAAACGGTAACGAGAAACATGAAAATTTGTAAACTGGAATTAAATTATAAAATTTTGGTAGAAACTTACTTAAAAATTATTTACCTAACACTAAGAAACTAATAATTGGGCATAAAAGACGTTTAAACTGTAAATTTTGCTAAACTTCTATAAACTGACCCCTTGAACCAAGAATCACTTAAAAGACTCAAATTAAAATTATATAAGTAATTTAACTTAGTAAATCGTGTATTTTTCCTTAAGAAACCCTAACTTTCTAAAAAAGAAAACTTTTTATATAAAGATTTAGTAATTCAAATGCTATTAAGATATTAACCTCATGAAACATCTTATGCATCTCCACACCCCTAGAGTTAGTAGATTAACGTTTGAATCTTAATGATTAGGGTGCTAGACTTGAGACTTTCCCGGCACACAAAGAAACCCTTTTTCTTGATTTTAAGGTGAGTTTAAGTGTTTCCCTTTTTATTACTGTTTTTGGGATGAAGCATGCTCTGTTTAAACTGAAAAATGTTTTTGTGCTATATCATGATGCTATATGTTGTGGTTTTGTTGAGACCTGCTGATACTTGTATCACAATTATAAATTCTTTGGTGAACCGCTTGTTTATATTTTTAGATCTACTTGGGGAATCCCCCACACACAGTGCTTCCTATGATGAACAGAACGGTACCACACTGAGATCCTGCGGGGTCGTTTGTGGCATGTAACAGGTTATATAAGATACTATGGTGGACCATCCGGCAGGTACGGTTCACTTGTTTGAGGTTCAGTTCTCCCCACGGGGATTTAACCGGTAACATAAATTTTGAAGAGGCCAGCCGGGGCTGAGTGCAGGGTTGATTGTGATCCCCACAACAATGATACTATGCTTTTTTAATGATGTGTGGATTCTAACGAATCCTTGTTTTTAAACTTTATGCTCTTGAATTCACCAATTTTTTAGTTGACATAATTTCTTTTGAGCATGTTTTAGGTAATCCATGAGTGGAATCTAGCTATGTAGAAGACTTTGACCTAGCACCATGACCATGGTATTGGCTTGTCTGATTTTCAAAATCTATCTGAACAATTTTTAATTTTTGTAACTTATACATTTTGTCATTATGTTGGTTGTACAATTTAATTTATGGGCTAAATCTATTTCTAGCCCAGGATTATTTTAAACTTTGAATGCCATCTGATGTTCTCTCTGTTTGTGCTCTTATGATGGTTTGTTTCTGCTGCCATATGTTGTTGCTTGTAAATGACATCCCACCCTACCTAGGCCCGGGGTGTGACAGATTGGTATCAAAGCCAAAGGTTGTAGAGAAGACGGGAATACCATAGTAGACCCTAGGCTACAACCCTGATACCTTAGGACCACCCTTATGGAAAGTGTTGGGATGATCGGGTTGGCTAAATTGATGATTACACTTGATTAATGTAATCATGAATTTACCGGACGTGTAAATTCCATCATGGACCTTAGGTCATTTTTGGACCCTTCCCTGTTTGGAATTATGTGTTCTAAAGTTTTGTTGGTGCGGTCTAAGATTTTTATTATTTATTGTTGTCATTTGACGAGACCATTAATTTCACATACTATTACCGGTACTATTGATCACTTATTCTACTGCTATCAGTACTTTAAGTGTTGCTACTATTACATGTACTATTACTACCATGAGCTATGAGAAACCAAATTACTCATGATAATTTTACAGGTTATCCGAGACTATGGCAAGAAAAGGTATGGCGCCAGCTCACCCAGTCCATGAGACTACTTCTATAGGGAGCAGCTTAAAGATTACTCCTCGGACTAAATATGAGGCTTACCGCAGGAGGTGTGGACACCCTGGATTTTTATCTGCGACTTCGAAAGACTCGGAGCCATCAGTGGACTCCACTTCGACGTCCCCATCCAGGAGCCGAACACACTCTAATTCACCGCACCTCATTGTATCCACTCACTCACCTCTCCCTCCTATCGGGGACAGGGGTGCACGGACTGTTACCCACCCCCGGAAGAACGTTAGGCCGGGAACTTCAGTCTTTTTTAGGATGCCTCCTCCTCCGCCTCCATCGGTTAGGAGACCGATACCAGCCCCACACCCATGTGATCCACCCTGACACCAACCACCAGACAAGCACTAGATGCCACCTAGACACAACATGTATGACGGCCCTAGTGTGCTGGCTGGTGACCGCTACTCCTGGTCTAGTCGTCAGGCAAGTGACGCAGATCCCTTTGACGCTTCACTAGATGAGATTTGGAGGACCGTCCATCGTCAGGAGATGATTATCCAGCATGCCACTTGGACCTCCCAATCGGCCCAGTTTCAGGCTATGATGGCTTCACATGGGGTACAACGGTTGGAGCAGGAGCATAAGAAGAAGAATGTAGGGTGGCTGGGATGGTTAAAAAAGAAATGGATGTGAGAGTCTGGTGGAAATGGGATTATCTATCTCCAAGACAGTTGAAGTAAACAATTTCTATTATTAACTAATACCATTATTATTCAACAATTTCTATTATTAACTGATACCATTATTATTATTTTTATGGGGGTAACGGTACCTTCCAAGTTGTGACCCATGACATATATTTTGTTTTAAATCTCTATGATGGATGAACTTGTGGTTGTTTGAGAAACTATTGCTATCCGATACTAACCTTGCAGGGTGAATTGACCTGGAGTATGTAGCTCCACAAGCTTGAGGGAAACAATTTGGTTGTTCGGGAATGAACCCCCACAACTGTGCTTAATGAAACTATTTATTATGTCATGTTGTTCTTATACTATGATGTTTTGCAACTGTTGGCATGACCTTTAGAGTAATCAATGTGTCAGGGTAATCGAAACTTGTTATGTGATGCTAAATGAGTTGCTTGTCTTGAAAATAGAACGCCGCCAAGATGAGGAGCACGTATGGGTAGAAGAGGAACAAGCAGAGGCCCCCACGAGGAGCCTGGGCAAGAAAGGAATGAACCACCAACCCCACGAGTAAACAATAACCCGGGAGATAACGAGAGAATCACAAACATTATGGCGCAGCAAATCGTTAACGACATACACACCATCATTGCCCAGATCAACTCGGATCGGGACAACGCCACTGGAAACGGGGAAGATCGTCAAGATGATACTGATGAAATCCAGACCGGGTGCTCGTATAAGACGTTTATGGCTTTCAAACCCAAAGATATTTTTGGCACCAAGGGTGCTATCGAGACTTACCGCTAAATGGACGAAATCGAGGCCGTTTTAGACATAAGCTAGTGTAAGATGGAGCACATGGTATGATTTCCCTCCCAATCCCTAAAGGGGTCAGCGCTTGAATGGTGGAAAACCATCATTCAACCCCGAGGAAGGAATACTACAGGCAGTATGTGTTGGGCCGGGTTCAGAGAATTGATGATCAACAAGTACTATCCGATCAACCAGCTGGAGAAACTCAAATCTGAATTCTTAGGCCTACAAATGATAGGGCCAAACTACTCCGAGTATATCAACCGGTTCCTACCCCTATCCTGATTGGTGCCTCATCTAGTGACACCAGAAGCCAAAGGTGTAGCCGGATTTTTCTAGGGGTTACATCCTAGGATTCGGGGAATGGTCCGATCCTCCAAGCCTACTACCCTACAATCCATGGTGGACCTCACTAGCATCCTAACTAATGACCTAATTAGGGCTGGATGGACAGAGCAGGGAAGGTTTGAAGAAAGAAAGAGAAAATGGGTTGATGCCAAGAAAGTGATGGGTAGCAGGAGTGGGTCGAGTAGGAAGGCAGGTGAAGGTGTGAGGCGTGAAGATCAAAGTGGAAGGACACAAAGACTGTATGTAGGCACAAACCCTTATTGCACCAAGTGCAAATTGCACCATCAAGGGGAGTGCAACACAATGCCCTGTTTTAGGTGCAAGCGAACCAGCCACTAGATCAAGGATTGCATGTTCACGCCGGGTAAGCAGTGTTATGAGTTTGGAGACCCTGGAAATATGAGGAACAAATGCCCCAAGCTGGAAACAGACAAGGGCGCGAGGCTCGAAAAGCCCAAGGGACAGGCATTTGTGATAGGACCAGCTGATGCTCGCAAGGAACCCGATATGGTCAATGGTATGTTCCTTATAAACAGTCATCCTGCTACCGTACTCTTTAATACTGGAGCAACTACTAGTTTTGTCTCTACTGCTTTTAGGCCTTTGATTGATATGTGTGCAAGTAACTTACCTAATCCGTTTACCGTAGAATTAGCCGACGGTAACATTTTAGAAACTAAGGAAGTCACAAGGACTTCCCTATGAACCGAAAAGGTAACACATTTAAGATTAACCTGATGCCTATTAAGTTAGGAGGATTTGATATGGTTGTTGGTATGGACTGGTTGGCGAAAAATAGAGTCGAAATAGTCTGTGGGAAACGCCTGCTTAGGATACCATCGAACGACGGAAAAATATTAGTGATTCGTGGTGAGGGAAGTGACACGCTATGTCTTATGATATCCCATCTAAAAGCTACCAAGAGCCTTGAGAAGGGGCGTCCAACTTTCATGGTCTACGTAATGAAAGCCAAGGAGGGGAAGAAGATAAAGGATATCCCAGTAGGTTCTGAATATCCAAAAGACCTACCGGGACTCCCTCCAAACCGACAAGTCGAGTTTTAGATAAACCTATTGCCTGGTGCTGCACTAGTAGCTAAGGCACCATATCGACTCGCCCCTCCTGAGATGAAGGAACTAATGTTGCAGATCCAAGAACTGCTTGACAAGGGATTTATTCGACTGAGTGTTTCTCCATAGGGTGCACCAGTCCAATTTGTCAAGAAGAAGGATGGAACCCTACGGATGTGCATTGATTACAGGGAGCTAAACAAGCTAACAATAAAGAATCGTTATCCTCTCCTAAGGATTGATGAATTATTTGATCAGTTGTAGGGAGCTAGCTACTTCTCCAAAATCAACTTAAGATCAGGTTACCATCAACTGGGGACGTACCCAAAACAGCTTTTATAACGAGATACGGACACTATGAGTATCTAGTCATACCCTTTGGACTGACTAATGCACCAACAACATTTATGGATCTCATGAACCGTGTATGCCACTGTATCTTGCCAAGTTTGTGATCAATTAATCAACGACATCCTTATCTACTCCCACAGTAAAGAAGAGCACGAGAAACACCTCAGACTAATTCTCGAGCTACTCAAGAATGAAAAATTATATGCCAAATTCTCCAAATGTGAATTTTGATGCGATTGATCCAATTTTTAGGGCATGTGGTAAATGAGAATGGAATTCAAGTACACCCTTCCAAGATTAAGGGGATTAAGGACTGGAAAATTCCTCAAACTCCTACCAAGATAAGGCAATTTCTTGGGTTGGCCGGGTACTACAGAAGGTTTATCAAAGACTTTTCACGCATTGTACAACCATTGACTGCTCTGGCAAAGAAAAGCACAACCTTTGTGTGGGAATGAGAACAGAATGAAGCATTTGAAACACTCAAGGAGAAGTTGTGTAGTGCACCTATCCTCGCTCTCCCAGAAGGAATTGTGGACTTCGTGGTCTATTGTGACGCTTCGTGCCAAGGGCTAGGATGTGTGCTAATGCAACGCAGAAAGGTAATCGCTTATGCCTCAAGACTACTAAACGATCATGAGAAGAACTACACAGCCCGTGATCTAGAATTGGGTGTCGTGGTGTTTGCACTCAAAATGTGGAGACATTACCTTTATGGCACGTAGTGCATTATTTACACTGACCATAGAAGTTTGCAACACATTCTGGACCAAAAGATGTTGAATATGCGTCAACGAAGATGGGTTTAGTTATTGAATGACTACGAATGTGAAATACGCTACCATCCTGGCAAGGCCAATGTAGTGGTTGATGCGTTGAGCCGGAAAGATAGGGAGAAACCTTTGCGTGTACGTGCCTTGAGAATAAGCGTGTACTCGGACCTTGCCGCAAGATTAAAAGAAGCACAAGGCGAGGCTCTAAAGGAAGACAACTTAGGAGGGGAAATGTTAACAAGAATGGAGAAGAGATTTGAGCTGAATGACGATGGCATATATAAATGTGAAGGGAGAACATGGGTACCAAAGCATGGGGGAATTAGAGAGGTGATCCTTGATGAAGCCCATAAGTCTAGGTACTCGGTTCACCCCGGAAGTGACAAGATGTACCATGATCTAAAGGCCCTTTTCTGGTGGCCCGGGATCAAGAAATCCATCACCATATACGTGAGCAAGTGCTTGACGTGTGCCATGGTGAAGGCTTAAAACCAGAAACCATCAGGGACGTTGCAACAACCTGAAATTCTGGAGTGGATGTGGGATAACGTCACCATGGATTTTGTCACTAAACTACCCAGAACTTTTAGAGGTCATGACGCCATTTGGGTAATAGTGGACAGGTTGACCAAATTAGCTCATTTCTTGCCGATTAAGGAAGACTACAACCTAACAAAACTGGCTCAATTGTACATCGATGAAATAGTGACCAGGCATGGTGTGCCTTTTTCAATCATCTCCGACCGTGATAGTCGTTTCACTTCACGATTCTGAAAATCACTCCAGCAAGCGTTAGGAACTCATTTAGACTTAAGCACTGCATATCACCCACAAACTGATGGCCAGAGCAAACGAACTATTTAGTCCCTAGAAGATATGCGGAGCTTGCGTGATCGACTTTGGCGGGAACTGGGACAATCATCTTCCTCTGGTAGAGTTCTCCTATAATAATAGTTACCACGCAAGTATAAAGGCAGCTCCGTATAAGGCCCTATATGGTAGGAAATGCCGATCACCATTGAATTGGAATGAGGTTGGTGATAGCCGAGTAATGGGATCCGACATCATGTGGGAAACCACCAAAAATATATTCAAAATCAAGGAGCGTCTGAAAGCAGCCAAGGATCGTCAAAAGAAATACACTGACAGAAGGCGAAAACCTTTAGAGTTTCAAGAGGGTGATAAGGTGAT
>BJCM01206579.1:0-18326 GCA_018326385.1 Flaveria bidentis | reverse complement strand
TGTTGACTTGTAATTCATTTTGCAGCCGCCATAATCCGAGTCACTATACGCTGTAAGCTCAAAATCATCGTCATGAGGATACCACAACCCGAGTGTTGGAGTACCCTTCAGATAACGGAAAATCCATTTAACACCTATGAGATGGTTGACTTTCGGTTTTGCCTGATATCTAGAGCAGAAACACGTCGTGTACATGATATCCGGTCGAGATGCTATGAGATACATAAGGGATCCAATCATTCCTCTATACATTGTGGCATCAACCAGATCACCATTTTCGTCAGGTGCCATATCGTGGTTCGTGGCAAGTGGAGTTCCAGCAGCTGAAGCGTTCTTCATGTCAAACCGACTAAGGATATCCCCTACATATTTAGTCTGATGTAGGAAGATTCTTTTTGGTGTCTGATCCACCTGTAATCCTAGGAAGAACTTCATCTCCCCCATTGCACTCATCTCAAATTCTGTTTTCATGACAGATTCAAATTCTTTACATAACTCTTTGTTTCTGGAACCAAAGATTATGTCATCATCATAAATCTGTACGAGCAGTAAGTCACCACCCTTTTCTTTAATGAACAGTGTACAGTCAATAACTCCTCTGCGAAAACCGTGTTTCACCAGATGAGTTGAGAGTTTCTCATACCATACTCTCGAGGCTTGATGGAGCCCATAGAGAGCTTTATCCATCTTGTAAACGTTGTCCTGATGATGGGGATCCTCAAATCCTTCAGGTTGACTGACATACACTGTCTCACGAATTTCCCCATGAAGGAACGCACTCTTGACATCTAGTTGATAAACTTTGATCTTCATGTAAGATGCATAGGCTAGGAAGATACGGATTGCTTCCATTCTAGCCACGGGTGCAAACACTTCATTGTAATCTATTCCTTCGACTTGTCTAAAACCCTGAACCACAAGTCGAGCCTTGTTTCTGATTATGATCCCTTGGTCATCATTCTTGCACTTCAAGACCCATTAGGTGCCTATTACTTTAGCACATTTTGGTCTATCCACCAGTGTCCATACTCCTAACTTCTTGAACTGTAGGAGTTCTTCCTGCACAGCACTAACCCATGCCTCATCGTTTAAGGCTTCATTAACATCTTTTGGCTCAAATTAAGACACAAAACATCGATACACACCGTCGTGAAGATAGCCTTTTTTTCATGACAGAGGCATAATCAGTTGAGTATAGCTGATTTCTTGTCTGAACTCCCGATTGGACATCCCCTATGACATTGTCCAGAGGATGATAAACATGTATTCGTGATCCGGGAGTGGTGGGAACAACTACTTCTTGATCCAGATTTTGAATTCCCGGGTCAATATCTGCAGCTGTTGGAGTTTGAGGTTCCGAAGTGTTTGAGACATCAGCATCTAATGCTTGTGTACTTGCAGTAGCAGGAACCTGTTCCTCCTGGTCCACCTGTTCATTCTTCACTTCTTCATCGTCAGAGGAAGAATCCTAGTCGATAACTCAACATCAGGAGGGGAGATAGGGATATTGAAGGACTTAAAGAACCCGTCATAATCAAAGAAGAATGAAGGACCCTTTCCAACAGGGGGGTGGTGGTGTACATCTGAATGTCAACGTTGCACCACACTTCTACCTGACAAGTTGAGTTGTTATAGACTCCCTTGTTTGGTATATTGTATCCTAGAAAAATTCCTTCTTCAGCCTTCTCACTGAACTTCCCTGACTGAGTTTTCTTCAGCAGCATACATGGTGCGCCAAATGGTTCGAGGTACTCCACATTAGGTTTACATCGCTGGAGCAACTCATAACATGTTTTACCAAGATGTTTGACCACCAAGACTCGATTGAGGGTATAACATGCATTGGCAACTGCCTCATTCCAAAATAGGATAGATAGTTTCGAGTCTGCTAGCATCGTTCGTGTTGTCTCTATCAAGCTCCTGTTCTTTCGTTCAGCAACTTTGTGGAGTGTAAGCAGATGTGAACTGGTGTATAATTCCTTTCTCTTTGCAGAAAGCCTCCATCCACTAGTTCTTGAACTCTGAGCCGTTGTTTGAGCGTATCTTTCCCATGGGACTATTGTAACACCTAGCCCCTCATACAAGCAATATTGTCCGCTTTGCTCACGAGAAGCTCACAGATTTGCTTTTGGTTGCCCGGGTGAAAACTTCCCAAGGAGCTCACCCATCCCTGGACTGTTCCCACCCGAGCACACTTAATTATGGCATTCTCCTCTCATCCACAGCTAATATACTCAAAATGCGTTGTTGATGTTAGAGGCAGGACATTCCTTATGAACCTGGAATCTCTCTTATCTACGGCTGATGTGGGATATGGGTAGGGTGTCACAAGCACCCCCTGTTCGGACTCATCGTCCTCGATGAGCCCAAGAAGTCACCATCCTCGGTGAGGTATGTCCTACATCCCGAATGACACAAAAGTGGCTCTATTACCATTCTGTAACACCCGACCCATCACACCAACAATATTGTCTACTTTGCTCAAGAGAAGCTAATGGATTTGTTTTTGGTTGCCAGGGTGAAAACTTCCTAGGGAGGTCACCCATCCCTGGACTGCTCCCACCCGAGCACACATAACTATGGAGTTCTCCTGGTATCCACAACTAATACGCCCAAAATGCGTTGTTGATGTTAGAGGTAGGACATTCCTTATGAACCAGGAATCTCTCTTGTCCACAACCAATGTGGGATATGTGTAGGGTGTCACAAATGCAGCTTGCGTTCTTTCAAGGAAAGGATTTAGACTTTGGTCATGCGATTTTTGGCAAGGCATGAGCACACTAGGGTTTTGGCCAGGCGAGTTTTGGCAAGGCATGAGAATACTAGGGTTTTGGACAGGCGAGTTTTGGCAAGGCGAGGTGAATGACTTAGACTTTGGCCAGGAGTTGTAGTTTGTGTTCTTTCAAGGAAAGGATTTTTCTACCACCTTTTTGAGATCTTTCTTTAAAATACATGTTAGAGAAAGTGGACTTAGCTTATCATTAAGCAAGATACCTTCATCACAAGGTAGGAATGACTAAGTAGAGTTTAGGTGAGTTCCTTTTTCATATTTGATTTTAATTTAAGGATGACAAAGGATATCTCGAGTAATGGCCATCCAGGAGAAGTGCATGCCGGATCTTCGAATGATACGTTGTTCAGGCCTTGGAAAGACATAGAGGTCGAGCCATGGAATGACATAAGGGCCAAGTCTTCGAGAGACATGACGGCCGAGTATCGGAATAACATGAAGGTAGGGCCTCTTAAATGCTTGAGGTTGGGTCTTGGAAATGTATGAACGTCGGGTCTTGGGAAAACATGTAGGCCGGGTCTTCAAAGACTTGAAGGCCGATTCTTGGGAAGACATGCATGTCAGTTCTTTAAAGACGTGAAGGCTGAGTCTTGGGAATACATGCAGGTCGTATCTTTAAAGACTTTGCGGGACCAGTGAAGGGGGTCACTTACAACACAACAACACAAAGAGGAGAATAAACTAAGACTTAATCAAATAGTGAAATGGATTAACCACAATATATGATACTAAGAACACAAGTAATTTAGTAAGAGATAGAACAAGAGAACAAGATACACAAGTGTATGGTTTTCAAGAATGCAGTATATTTCTTTCTCAAGTTCTATTACAAGTGTTACAAAGCATGAAAGAAAGTTACAAGAACCTGAGATACTTATACTACATCCTACAGCCGGCCATACTATGAAAGTCAACTGGATACAATTGACTAGACATAAAACAAAATCAATTGTAGAGTCAAAAGTCAGATTGCCTTTTGACTAGTGACTATGACATGCCTTAGCTCACATCATTATCTATTACAAAAAGGATAAAGTATATGAAGTAGAAAGTTACAACTCAAGACCTCAATGTACAGTTACAAAAAACATGGACCTTTTCACCAACTCAGGTAAGTTGGTGACTTTAAAGAGTTGCAGCGGAAAGGAGTCCAGCTTTATGGAAAAGTACATCAGATAAAGCATGTTGTTAAAAGTCTTCGAAAGAAATATGTCTTCAAGAGTTGAGCTTCGGAAGACTTTGTCTCTGAAGCTTCGGAAGACTTCATCTTTGGCTTCAGAAGATATTGGTCTTGGCTTCGGAAGATTTCACACCTAGAATATTTCTGTTGCATGTGTGAAACTTCCAAAGCATTTTTCTTTAATGCACTTGTGCAGCATGCAGGAGAGACTTTGTGTGTTTGAGTTGCATAAGCCTCTTCATATATTCTCTACAGACTTGAAGGCCGAGTCTTGGGAAGACATGCATGCTAGGTTTTTAAAGACTTGAAGGCCGAATCTTGGGAATACATGTAGGCCGGTTCTTTAAAGAGTTAAAGGTCGAGTCTTGGGAAGACATATAGGCTGGGTCTTTAAAGACTTGAAGGCCGAGTCTTGGGAAGATATGCAGTGCTTGGAGCCCAAGCCTTGCGAAGGCTTGGAGGCCGGGCCTTGCGAATGTGTTAAAGGCCGAGCCTAGTGAATGTGTTGGAGGCTGGGCCTTGTGAATGCCTTTGAGGCCGTTCGTTGGATGCTAGGACTTGCGAACGCGTCGGAGGCCGGGCCTTGCGAACGTGTCGGAGGCCGGGCCTTGCGAACGGGTTGGAGGCCGAGCCTTGCGAACACGTCGGAGGCTGGGCCTTGCCAACGCGTCAGAGGCTGGGCATTGCCAACGCATCAGAGGTCGGGCCTTGTGAATGCTCGGAGGTCGGGCTTTGCGAACGCTTTGGAGGTCATGCCTTGCAAAGGATTGGGAGGCCAAGCCTTGTTAATGGTTTGGAGGTCGGGCCTTGCGAATGCTTGGAGGCTGGGCGTTGTGAATGCTTTGGAGACCGGGCCTTGCGAATGCTTGGAGGCCGGGATTTGTGAATGCTTTTGAGGTTTCGCCTTGGAGGCCGGGCCTCGCGAATGCGTTGGAGGCCGGGCCTCGCGAATGCGGTGGGAGGTCGGGCGTTACGAAGGCGCTGGAGGCAGGGCCTTGCAAATGCATTGGGAGCCCAGGCCTTGCGAATGCTTTGGAGGCCGAGTCTTGCGAATGCGTTGGAGGCCTGGCCTTGCGAAAGCTTTAGAGACCAGACTCGTGAAAGCTTTAGAGGTTGGGTCTAGAAAGATCCAGCCTTGGGCTATGGCCTGAGGGAAAAAGAAGGTTTTAAATAGGCTTGCTTTTTTCCAGTAAAAGAATATTTGGTTTGCCTTGGCAGGGCAAGACGACATGGCCTTGGCCAAATAAGAGATGATTTCTACCATAGATAGTCAAAGTGGCAAGGACTTTGGCCAAACATGATGACCTGACTAGTCAGGCTACTATCATCCTTGGTTGTCTTTTTATTGTAGATATGTGATGACCTGCCTTTGGTAGGAGTGGTCTTTTCTTGCTCTGTCTTTTACGCTAGTAGTGGTAAGTGTAAAGTTAGAAATGTTTTTTATAGCTTATAGCTCTCTGCTATTGTTAGAAAAATGTTGGAAATGACAAAAGGAGCTCTACACCCTAGGTATAGAGTTTGACCCTCGTTTTTATCAAAATTTCGTCTTTATGCTAAAACCCAAATTTTTGGTGAACACAGATGTAAACACAGATCTGGATGTCCAGTATGGTATACAAAGACAACATATCTTGTCATTTTGTCTAGAACGCAGGGCACAAGCATTCATGCGGGTTGATATTCTTGGTCCCATGGATGGCACCACTTGTTGCTACATCCAAATCCAGGTCAGGTATTATCACCGGTATGGCTGAGCCTGGACTTCGTGACTCGTTCCCGAACTTTGAACCTGGCTGTAACCACAAAGGAGATCAACGTTAGAGGCCTCGAGGGGTTTAACCTTGAAGGCACTCCGACGCTCAAGTCAGTACCAAGTATTATATAGCCAAGCATAAGATATATATATATATATATATATATATATATATATATAAGACAAATGAATACACAAGTATTGGAGATGAGGATTAGAGAGAGCCTTGTTGACACAGGGTGACTGGGTCGACACAGGATGGCCTTGCGATATTGCAGGGCAAAGACTCAGCAAAGTGGAGTAAAGACTAGAGAGGAAACTAGAACAACCTTGCGATATTGCGAGACGACCTTGCGACATTGTAGGGTAGAGACTCATCAAAGTAGAGTGAAGTCTATAGAGGAAACTCATACTTCCGATGGATAAGTGTGGTAGTTTCTAGGAGAATGGGGTACCTCTAAATGAGAGGTTCACCTCTTATTTATAGAGAGGGAATCACCGGAACCTAATGGGCCTGCTGAGTATGGGTTTGGCCAAGCCCAATGAAATATTATAATTAGCCCATGTGGTTGGCCCATTGATTTATAACCTCACCCGTATATGTGCTAACGTGAGGTTGGTCTGGCAAGGCCATGCGATGTAGCCTAAGGCAATGCAGGTTTAGCAAGGCCATATGATGCAACCTAAGGCAATGCCAAGATTGGAAAGGCTATGCGATGCAGCCTTGCAACTCCCGGAATAAAGTCGAAACAAGGCAATTAATAATAATGGGCTTAGCCAGGATTCTTTAAAGAAAATACACGAGAAATGGAGTATCAACCGAGTAGACCTCGTGGGTTATATGTTCGACGAGTTTAAGGTCCCAGGAATGCCCAGTATATATAAACGGATCAGCTTGAGCCACTCTTATTTGCAACTCAACACCAACTTCTAAAAAGAGAGTGTAGAGAGAGAAAGTGGATATAAAGTGGTGATTCAAGACTCGGTTGATCAAGAGATTGAAGATCGGTGTTCGTGGACATCCAAACAACAAGAAAGGACCAATAATCCAGGTAAGAATTATCGTTTAATCATTTTTTGAGGGTAAACCCAGATTCTAGGGCTTGGGATTTTTGAAAGTGGCAAAGAATCACCTAAAACTCACGTTTTTGTGTAAGAAAACATGTAAAAAGCTTAAATATAGTTTATTGGGTGATAAACCAAGGTTTTGTGTGTAAAAGATTGAAGTTTTGGGTCAAAAAACGGGTTGGTTTGTAATTTCATCCCGTTCTGTGATACTGGGTGTTCATCCAGCAAAATTATGTAGTCGTCCAACGAAACTATGGATCTTCCTGCGAAACTATGGATCTTCCTACGAAACTATAGTTTCGCAGGTAGTTTCGCAGACTTGAATTTCAACGAAAGTTGGCCGAAACTGCTAGCGAAGATGGCAGCAAAACTGCTGGCGAAACTAGTAACGAAACTACTGGTGAAACTAGCAACGAAGCTGTTGATCTGCGGTGAAATTAGCAGCGAAATTAGGCAGAAATTAACCCCTTTGAGTGTTAACTTATCTGCAGGCTGTGTAGTGCGACCCTTGTTTTGAAAGCTTGATCGAGAAGCTACTCATTGAGTCCAGGTGAGTTCTAGATCCCCTATTTTAAAGGTTTTAAACTAGTTTGGGGCTGGAAATGTATGCTAAATATACGGTTTAAACGACCAAGATTTTGAGAGGTTTTAATAGGAAGATCGATTTTTCTATAAGGAAATGTGCTATATAAATGTTCTAAAATAAAAAATTTCACGCAGACCTGGCAGCGCGAGCCCAGCCAGGGGCGGATGCCCCTAGGACCCCGCTGTCAGGGGCTGCCGCCCCTGAACCCCTGTTGTACCGCGAAGGGTTGGTTATGTTCTATGATGACGTGTCCTTGTTATGCCTATGTATGTGGTGTTTATGTGATGCTATGTATGTTCATGTTGTGTTTCCTTACATTCCTATTATGTATTATTCCGTAACTTACGTGTTATGAGTATGAAATGAATGAAAAGTATTATGTAACGTAAACCAAAAGTTAATGATAATGATAAATGGAATGTAAAGTAATAATGAATGCATGTATTAATGAACTAACGAATTTAAGAAAGTCTTGCAAGTAATGTATGGAGGTTCACACCCAATGAAGGGTGTTAGCTCAACTGTGTGCGGGTTAGCTACCCCGGAAGGATGCACACTCGGTCGAATCTTTGTGATTGACTATATGTATGGGACCCTTTTCGCTTGCCCTAGGTACTGGAGTCAACTTCATGCACAATGTTCGGGGTCTAATGATAGACCTCAGGCTCAGTAACCAGCTTTGTGCATAATGTTCGGGGTATAACACATGGCATTGTTCAGAATGTAAGTAAGAAAGATGACCAATGTACGAAAGATAACTAAGGAAGACTATGAATGAAAGTGAATGATAATGATGATGTTCATTGAATGGAAGATAATGAATGATGATTGAATATAATAATAAATTATCTATTTGTACGTATGATGCATGATTGCGAATGAACGTAAATGACGATTTTAAACGGAAGTAAAAGTATTTTATTTTACAAAACTAAGAACTCACTCAGCAACCCTGACTATTATGTATTTTCCAGTTGGCAGGTAATTGTTGCTGAGGATGGCATGGGGCAGCTACTCGGCATTTTTGGGAGGACATCCATTTGTATAACTATGATGTTTTTGTGATGTAATGCAAACGATAATATTTTGTAGCTGTTAACAATGATGTATTATTTTGCAAAATCAGTCATTAATATATTAAATGGTTTTAAATTATTCCGTAGTGATGTTTCTCATAGATGTAAATGTATATTTTATGTTTTATATACGATGATTGTCCAACTATGTGCGTCCCGGGATCGAGGCCTTACAAGCCTAAGGCAATGCCAGGTTGGATAGGGCTAAGCCAAATAGCTTGAGGCATGACAACACAGGTTAAGGCAAGGCCAGGTTATCCAAGGCCATGCCAGGTAGCTTAAGGCAGGGCAACACAAGATAAGACAAGGCAAGGTCATACAAGGTACCTTAAGGTAAGGTTGAATGTTACCTGGTAGCTTGTAATGCCTTTCCCTGGTCGTAAACCTACTTACGCTATCAGGTACACTAACAAGTATGAACTTATTCATTTATTCTAATTAACACGAACAAATTTGTTTATTTCATTGTTTGTTTTCGTTTGGATTATTCTTTCGTTTTCATTTTGTTCATTTATACACCAACATTCAGTTAAATACTAATAAATCTTTTTATTACTTTTTTTAACCCGTAAAAAATAAACTTTAAAAATTACAAGTGATAGAGTTAAAAGAATAAAAACTTAGGTTAATACTATTTTTATTTTATTAAAATAGTAATTAAAAATAACAAGTGTAATAAATGAGTTTGTTAACGCTAGTTAAAGCTTTCACAATCCATTCCTTATATTTATTTATATAATTACCCTAAAAATACAACTTTTCCTTTCATCTTTTTAATTAAATAATATTTTTTATATCTTTATCATTACTTTTTCTCTCTCCTACACTCACAACAACTTTTAAAAATATAAAAAAAATTATAAGGGTTAAACAACAATTCTTTAAATTTATAGAGTGAAAAGCAATATTTCTCTCTCCTCCACTCACAACCACTCACAACCACTCACAATCACTCACAACCACTCACAATCACTCACAACTACTCATAAACATTTCATAAAATTTAAAAATTACACTTACATACATATACCAAACTAGTTTTAGTAAACCCGTGTATTATACGAGTTTAATAAATAAAATATAAATATAATATAATTTATTGATTATAAATTATATTCTAAGATATTATATAACTGAAATTACGTATGAGAAATAACTATAACTAATAAAACAGTGATTTTAACTTTTTAAAGTTTTGTTTTAATTTTTCCACAAAAATAAGCATTTTGTTCTAAAACAAACCGTATAAAAATGTCATTTTAAAAAAATTTCTAATTATAACTCCCAAATTAATTAATTTTGGTTTTAAAAATATGAACTTTTAAAAATACCAATTTTTAAAATATTTTGAAGTCTTAAAAAGTTTTATGTTTTAGAAAAAAATATTATTTTATAAAAGTTTTATTTATTTAGACATAATATTAATAAATAGATCTTTTTTTAATATATTAAATGAAAAAGAAAGTTAAATAGTATTATTAATAATTAAGATAATTATTTAAGATAAAAGAAATACGGAAAAATTTTAATAAAAATAATTGTGGTACTGACACATAACATCTCAAGTTACATTTTTATTAGAATAATAAGATTAAGATAAGATGTGTTATGAAAATAAAAAATAATTCTTTATTACACTTTGAGTCACGTAATTCATTTCGCGGTTCATTTTAGGGTTTTAAGATCTCCGATCGCCACCTGCATCAACACCTACACGTAATGCACTTCTTCACCATGAATATCACTTACACTCAAAACAATCTGCTTGTCCACATATACACCAACACTTATTATTCTCCCAATTCAACCGCAATTTGACGATTTTTGTTTCGTTTTCATAGGTTTTGTATCGGCGACAATGGTGCCTCGATGGAGCAGAACCCTAGGTGATATATACAGACATAGTAGATCAGGCATGCCTAGAGATTTGTATGTGTTACCGTGCCGGAGAATTTCTAGGGTTGCCGCCGTTGAAGCGCCGGTAGCTTCAGATGCTTTTGCTAAATCGGAGGTACTTACTTCAGTTTTGTGAATTTTTGATTGAGCTGAATAGTTGAACATATACAGTAATTCGATTTCAGTTTGAAATTTGTATCTTTAGATTGTCACGGATTCTGTGAGTTTCAAAGTTAGGGTTATGTTAGTGGTAAACTTTAGGTGGTAGCATCTTATTAAGGCTTGATAGGACTACTATAGCTGGGTTGTTAAGCAAGTTTTCCTGTTTTTAGAAGATGTCGAGTATTTTTAAAATTAGAAGTTCAAAACATTCTTGTTGTATATAAGATAGTAAATACTATATTACCATCATCTGCTTTTTTTGAGTGACTTCCATTAGTGCCCTTATGAATTTGGAATATTGAAAGTGGGCGTGGAACTTTACATTAAGTTTGCTAAATCATATCAAATGGGTATTAATGTATATGCTTTTGATTAAAATTTTCAATTTAAAGCCAGTTGTAATCAGTGCTAAGTAATTGTTGTGTTGTTTTGTTTTTCTGAGTAAGTTATGTGATTTATGTATTGTTGTATGTGCTTACCTGTGATGAATGATGATTAGGGTGCCCTGCTTTCTGCAGGTAAATCTGAACAAGATGTTCCGGTCTAAGCCTTGTTCTTTAGCCTTACCATCAGATTCCTCTATGAGAATTGAGGAACCTACTTATAAGGGTCTCCGCCATTTTCTCCTCAAAATGATGCTGTTCTATAGCAAACAAAGCAAGTGTATTCGACAAGCAAATGTTATTTACCGCCGTGTTGTATCTCAAGCTGATAAACCTGTCATTTATGATGGTTAGTCTTTTCTTGCTCTCAGCGTGATAATATAGAGCATTAAACAAAACGAACCAAGCGGAATGAAGCCTTGTTCATGTTCGTTCGTTTAGAATTGGAACTTGTTCACAAACGGTTTACAAACACATAGCCGAACAAAATTCTTGTTTGTGTTCGTTTATTAAGGAATTGAACTTGTTCCCGAACACATAACTGAATGGTTCACGAACACATAACTGAACGACTCACGAACACAAATGAACTTACACTATATTTAAAGAATTCAACATTCTTAATCAAAAAATTAGGGATAATCACCTTAATTAAATATAAGGTTAAGCACTTGATATAATAATCATATACATAGTCATGAAGGAACATAAACAAACTAACATGATTAAACGTTAATGAACGAACTAACATAGTACCGAACGTAATCGAAAAAAACTAGCACTTGTTCGTGTTTGTTTATTTAACTGATCCAACGGGAATTCCTTGTTTGTGTTCGTTCATCAATAAAATGAATAGGCATAAACGAACTTCTTGTTGAACGGTTTACGAACAATTCGTTGAACGTTCAGTTTGTTTACAGGGCTATTTGAAACTTTATTAGACTTAGTGCTGAAATAATCTATGCTTTCACGGTTTCACCACATCCTCATTAATACAACAAATTCTGGAAAGGTAATTCATCAAGAATCTTTCTGTCACTTGAATGTGTTTCTTTTTGCCTTTTTAAAATTATAATTACCTATTGACTAAGGTTATCTAGAGGGAATTTAGGTTAAATATTCTAGTTGTGTATTTTTATCATTTAAGTTATGACATTGAAATATTCTAGTTGTGTATTTTAATCATTTAAGTTATGACATTGACGCCCATAAGATTCTCCAGACAAAGTCTACAGTTGTATGCCAATTATGTAAACTTGTTTGTAATTATATGTAGGGTATGATGAATTGTTGCATCAGTTGTTAGTATTAATAAAGTCAATGCTTAACTAGGCAAACAATTTTATCAATAAGCTTTACTATTAGTCAAATATTTAACAATGGCTACTATAATGATAAATACCATGAACCTTGTGGACCTAAGTCAACGAACATATGACATAACTGTTTGGTAACTATTAATAGCAAGCAATGAGTTGAGTTTTGGTTAAACTATAAATGCTGGATTTGGTTGTTGATATCTTAGATTGTTGAGGGAGGAGTACATCTTCATATATCATATCAAAACTGGAGCAATTACTCTGTATTATGAGTAAAAATCAATGAACATAATTTGCTATATGTTTTTTTATAACCACTTGAAAGCAGATGTACACCTCCTTTTGTTGTGCTTTCTTGAATGCGTGCATGAGGAAAATGGTTCTTATCAGGATTATGTGACTAAAGGATATATTTTGATTCAATATGCAGTTTTTAGGTTGGAGAAAACCTTTAGAACAAATTTCTCACTGCTAGTAGTACACATGTGGCTTTGTTTGCGTCGCTTGAAAGCAGAAGGACAGGAAGGTGTTGAATTGGGGCAATATGTATATGAAATCTACAATCATGATTTAGAGACCAGAGTTTCCAAAGCTGGGGTTGGTAATCTGCATTGGTTAACTTTTTGACTAGTAGTTTTACAACTTGTTAATTGGTATTATAATTGTAGAAACTTTTTGACTATTAGTTTTAGAACTTCTTAATTGGTCTTCTAATTGGTTTCGCTAGTTAATATATATTTCTTTATTGTTAACTGATAGAAGTATGAATGATAGATAACCAGGCAGTTTTTTTATATTTATATATATTTTTATTTTTAATTCCTGCTATATTATTCTCTCTCCCCATAAAAGTTACAAAGTTTGGCTCTTGACCCATACTAAGGAAAGTACTGGACTTCATCTGGTTCCCGAAAGTTCACTTGCACTTTATTCGCATACTGACAATTTTAGACAACAGTCTTGGTGATTAATTGGAAGAAAATTCTAATCCTTTAAGCAATATGAGAATATCAAGTTAAAGTAGCAATTGTGGTGGATACGGGTTCGTATCAAATTACTTGATTACTTTTGTAATAATGCTGGAGTACAGTAAGTTGGCATATTCATGTAAAACACAGTAATACATTAACTAAACGGAGTAATCTTGCATTTGATATGAAAGCCCCGAAACGGAAATTGTCACAGTATTCGTGAGCCGTGAAGTTGGGGTTTCCAAGTATCTTTTAGTATGTTATGGTTTCATAATTAGTTTAAGTGGGACGTTTCTCATGATTGAACAGATTATTTACAGATTGTAGTAATTTTTCTGATCGGAATGCAGGTTAATCTGCTGTTGTCTAAATGGATGAGGGAGTTGGAAAAAGTGTTTTATGGCAATATTGTTGCTTTTGATACAGCAATGCTTCCGGAAGCTAAACGTGATGATTTGCAGAATGCAGTATGGAAGTAAGTAATTCACCACTTGTTACGAGAAGATTTTGTAGTTAATATGCTACTTAATTCCAATTTGCCTTTTTTAAGGACAATTTCATACATCTCTCTATACATTTACAAAATATCATATTTACCCGACAAAAGATCATGATATTAAATGTACTGAATTTTTGTGTTTATGACCTTTATATCCTTCTCTTGGGTAAAGATTTGGTTCTGATAGTGTGAAGTGTAAGGAGATAGAGAAGAGTATAATGGCCCAATTTATAATTTATATGTAATATAATGAAAATATAAATTTTGAAGTGTTTTGAATGGGTATATTTGATAATAATCTTTTTTGGCTAGGTGATAATGAAATTATGTAAGTTTCTAGCAGTATATAAACTTTCCCTTTTTATATAATTTAAAACATGCTTACATGTTCTGTAGGAATGTATTTGCTGAAGATGGTTCATCAAAGCTAGATGCCACTGCATTACCAGCTGTTATGGTTAGTTTTCACCTTTGCCTTAATCAATAATTCATCCATGGGCAGTGTTCTTTTTTACCTTTTCCTTTTCTTTTTACACATGGGGGGTTATATTACATTATTCCATATGTGGCTGCTTCTACATTCAAATTACAATCTTTTGACCTTTTTTTAAAAAATGAAATTCAGGCGTTCACAAGATATATTCGACGGGAAAGTATTTGCTTGTCATTAACAGGTACAGTACATTTTTTTGTTTCATTAATTTACTTGCTGTCTTGCATATTACCAAGATAAAGGGAAATATAGACCCAAATCAAAGTTACCGATTTCAATTAATGGGTGGAAAAATAAACTCAGAGTTGAATATTTTAAGAAAAAGAAAATTGTCAATTTGTTGATAAGATTGTTCATCACATAAATTGTCAATTCAGTAATACAAACTACAGTTTACACATAGTAAGGAGGTCACTTCTGTTCCAAGAAGAAATCTTATGTGTAACTGAGAAGAAAGAAAAACCAACCCCGTACTATCTAGCTGTCGTAAAACTTTTCTTATAAGATTTGGATCAATTCCCAAATCATTCTTTCACAAACAATATTATCTGTCATAGTGAAGAAATTGTGTTCAGTGTCCACCATCAAGAAATTCAATCAATGGTTTAAAACAAGTTGATTGCAGATTTATATCACGACACGTTTGTGTGTGTATCATCATCAGCAACAAAAAACTCAAATTCCTTTTCCCTGACCTTTTGGCATTTACTTTGATGTTAATTTTGAGCAGTCATGGCAAAATAGAGGGGGTAAGACGGGGTGGGTGACGACCCAAAACTGATTGGTTTTGTTCGGATTTGGCCAACTTAATACTTTTGTCCGTTTTTTTCCTTAATTTCTTTTATAGATAATTAGTCTGTCAAATATTTATGATTTACAAAACTGCATTATTTATGTGGTAAACCGTTTGAGGCTTTTTTCATCAATTTTTATATATATTTTACATGCTTAACTTATCAAACTTGAAATGGTTACTACTAATTTGGATTTGCAGATAAAGAAGCAATGTTCTCTGGAAACTTTATGTTCACCCCCCTCGACAGCCCAAAACCATAAATCTATTCAAGAGCACACTTGAGCTTATGAAGGTTTTCAGCAAGTAAATGCCTCTGAATAAATATTTGTGAAAACAAAGAGGAGATATGTTGTTGTCACTTTCCACCACGGTGGTGGGGCCGTGGTGATGAGAAAAGTGGAGGGAGAGAAGACAGTGGTGGTAGCCGTTTGATTTATAACATAGGAGGGAAACAAAGGATTTGAACTTGGTTTTACTACATAAGTCACGGGGAATGATTTGGGTGTTTTAACTTTTATGTGTTAACTTTATACCTTTTGTTGTTATATCATGATTTGGTGGCTGCTTGTGCAACTTCAATCTCAATAAATATGAACGTGCTTTATGGGAACCATTCCATGAATCATATATTTGTAATGGATTTTTCATAAACTTTCATTCATGATTATGTATTTTATACTCTCTTGTAACTTTTGTTATGTGTGCGCTCACCAGTGGGGTTAGTGGCCCAATGGTAGAGGCTTTGCATCTAAGTGTATCATTGTAAGGGAGGTTCAAGTTTTAATACTTGACAAGTGTAATATGTATATGGGTGTAGTTTAGTACTGGTAGTATATATTTGTTCTTAAAAAATGTGTGCTTTTTTCTAACACATGCATATATGTACTATTTAATAGGTATAATTGTGAATCTTGATGTCCATACAAAATATATAATTATATAGTGAGTTTGAGTTTTAGTTGCGTAACATATGAGCATCATTAATGACGCAGGGTTAATGTTGCAAAATAGTGATAAGTTTTAAAAGTGTTTTATATAAATTATAAGTTTTAATATGTTTTTTAGCATGTTTTTCTTTATGTTTTAATTAGGAATTTTTTTTTATTTTTTTATGTTGATGTAGAGTGGTAATGTGGATTTTACGTATTTGTTCTTATTTTTATATATAGTTATTACATATATTAGAAATTTTGATCCTTACATTTTCTCCTTTATTTCTTTTTGACAAAAAAAAAACCGATAATGACTTGATTTGATGATTCAGTGAACCAATTTGCACAAAATATGTACAAATAACATAATTGGAACACTTTTGAAACTTATTTATTATTCTCTCATATTTTCTCTTAAAAAGTAATATTTTAACCTATACGCATCTAGGTATGTTATTACTAGTGTGTTTTATAGTTTGTAGATATCTTAGGGGGGCGTATAAGCCTATCGGGTCAGTGCCAATCGGCTAAAATTTGGGAATACGTCGCAAACCATGCAGGCGGTCCTAATCTGGTCCTAATCTGGTTGATGCGTGGGTATTGGTGTTAAGGATGATATCACGGCTATTCCAAATACTCAAACTTTTTGTTGACTTTTTTCAGGTCAAACCTGACTCTCAACGAACTAAATTCTAGTCGGACCTTGTATTTTGGTCTTGAATGACCCTAATTAGGAAAAATGAACACAACTAACAAATGTTGTTAGACTTTTATTGACCTAAAACAACTAAGGCTGAAACATAGAATTGCAATGAAATTGAATATTAAGAAACCATTGATACAAGTGAATACTAATCTTGCTTTCTTAGGCATAGTTGCCTAAAGTACATAACACAAAGTTCATAAATTCGAATTCCAATGATTCATAGAAAAAAGTCTAAGTGAAATACTAAGGCAATATTCAAGGATCTCCGACTTGAACACATATTCATATGTGTTTTCAAAAGTGCAACTAGCTCTAACATTTTTAATTTTCATTTTATGAAAAACATGCTTAGAACATGTCAACTAAATAGTTGAGGAGTTCACACGTTTGATGACACAAGTATAAAGTTTATATGCATGACTTCTCACATAAATTCTTTATTTGAAAGAATAGTTATGAGATTTTGATGTTGAAGCATGCATGCAAGTATAGACAATGTTTCTACATATAATGATAGTATTTATGTTAAAAAATGTTATGGTCATAAAATAGAATTTAAGTATCCAATGAAATTATGTGTAATGTCACATATGATCATAAAATAATACATTTTTACTAATGTTTTCATAAAGCTTATGGATATTCATATAATACAAGACCTAATATTTGAAAATAATATAGTGTCTGTGACTAATATTTGTCAAGATAACTTGTAAGTGTGAAAATTCATTGAGTTGTAATGTAATACCCTAAATGGCCTAGTTTATGACTAAGTATTAATAATACATATTTCTAAGATTTCTTATAATATATATTATGATAATGACCTGGAATGTTATGGATGTTACACCTATCAAAAAAAAGTATTACTCTTGTTGGCTACTCTGATCAACAATAGCTAATCTGTTTGAGGTTTTTACTACAAGTAGGAGATAGACAAACACAAATAGTATTGCAGAAAAGAAAAAAACATGAGGGATTTACGTGGTTCAGTTTAAACTGACCTACATTCACGAATGCAACTAGCGACTCAATATGTTACATTTTGAAGGCTGTGATTACTACTATATATTTATAATGTGAGCATGGATAATAAAATTAGGCATTTATTATTTCTACCTAAATTAATTGATTTGCAATCAATTAAAATCTTTTCTTTAGAGTTGGCTTCCTTGGCCCCAAAGGAATCCCTGTGGTCAGTTTCCTTAATCAATCTCCACACCTAACAACTAGATCCTAAGGAAGAAGCCATAATGTTACATTCAATTTTGATCATTCAAGTGATGCATGTTAGCGGATGATGTGGGTAGTCCTAATTAGTGCCCCATTCTTTGGGCTACTTTTGTGTCAATATGAAAATAATATGATTTGGTATACCTTTGAGTAGTTTTGAGCATATTTGGTAGATACCCGAAAACTCTTAAAGTACATTTTAATTATGTATTTTAGAGTTTTTACGTATATATACATGTGTATTGTCAATAGATTTAACATACTTTTTCAACCTATACATGTGTATTTTTAGACGAGATGTTTTGGTGACAAGAATGAGGTACGGGCATGTTTTTAATGAAATCCACTCTTAAAAGCTTGCTTTTATTCTCTCCTTGCCCGGTATCATGGAAGGAATGTCTGCTAGAATAAGTAAACATATAACATGCACATGTATTTATCTCTCTCTCTCTCTCTCTCTCTCTCTCTATATATATATATAT